>JBBMJZ010032064.1:0-10121 GCA_037833815.1 Zingiber zerumbet
AAGTGCATCTGCTGCTGCGTGCTGAGCTCTGTTGAGTTCTTGAAGCTTCGCGTGAGCTTCCATTTGACTGGGTTCAGTTGCTGCTGACATCGTGAAGTTGCTGCTTCACCGACAGTCGACAAGAAGGCAAGCGAGTTAGTGTTTGTATATTGTTCTTGTCTTTCTTGTTGTATTTCTTGTTGTACTCCTGTATTGCTTTTGCAAAGTATTGTGGCGAGGTTTCTCCACCCACAAGGAGTTCATATTAGCCGGTTTTCCCGGGGGCTCATCCACCGACGGATTGATAGGGCTCGTCCACCTCACGGACACGCCGAGGAGTAGGAGTATACCTCCGAACCTCGTTACATCCTCGAGTTAGGTTTGTTTTTCTTCTCCACATTCGTTTCTATTGTTTTATTTCCGCTGCACTAACTTGACTTGTAGAAAGAAACGAAACGAATTGGGGCGGCTATTCACACCCCCCCTCTCTAGCCGAGTCCAGAGGATCCTAACAGCAACACCAACAATTGCATCAGTACTTTCTTGTATTTCGGGTGTCAGATTCAGAAGGTGCTCGATCTCATCATCGGTGGATTGAATGTTAGGGTCCTCCTCTCTCAGATTCACTATTTCATTTCCCTTTTGAGCTCAAGATGATGCACCTCCATAGCCTCCTTTCATTGTAATTTAAAATTAGAAATGAAAGTGCATAGAAATGAAGACGAAAATGTATAGAGAATATGAAATTGAGATTAAGAGTAGGGAAAATATATGTGAAAATGATGAAATAAGCTCTCTATTTATAGAGTTTGGATAACAACAGGCACTAAATCATAGCTATTGATTAAAAAATGATCAAATGATCCTAATCATTAAAAAAAATACCCCAAAAAACCCCACTTCTGTCTCAACGGCTAGGAACCGATGGTTTCAATGATAAAAAAACCCTGTTGAACCGATGGGTTAAACCGGCGGTTAACCGATGGTTCACCGATTTTGCACTTAAGGAACCGGAACCGGCCCGGCAGCTTGTCAAGCCGGTTCTGGTTCAGCCTGGTGAACCGAGTCAACGGGCAACCGACCTGTTGACAATGTTATGGGCCCTGGCCAGGTCCGGTCCGGGGTCGGCTCTAGTCTCAGAGAGACAAAATCTAATTAATACTACTATCTTATTGTACTAACTTTGTTTTACAGGATAAACATATTATGGTTGCCTTGACTAACTCTTTTTGGCAGGAAAAAGAAAAGTAAAAAAGAGTTATCCGAACGTTTGGAGTACGGGCACTCGGAGTTGGTCCGGGCACCCGAATGGGTGCCTGGTCAGACACCCGGGCAGTCTGGGTGCCCGAAGGTACCCCAAGCGACCATACCAGAAAACTTCAGCAGACGCTGAGTTGGAGTGCGACGGCTGGCTGACCCACCTCAACGATCTAGGTGCCTAGAGGGGGTTCGAGCGCCCGGAGGTGGATAAACTTCAGGGATGATGTTTCAATTAGAGCTCACCATGTCAACATGGTTTAGGCGCCTAGAAGTGGCTCTAGGTGCCCGAATGGGGCTATAAAAGGAGGTTTCGACCAGCAACTTCATGACATCAATTGCTATGACATTTGTTCTTGTACACTACTCTAAAGAAGCTCCTATAACACTATAACATTCCTCCGACAACCTACGATCAAGGAATTATATTCATACTATCTTGTTGTTGGTAATCTTTCATTTTACAGTTCGTGTACTCAAATTTTATAACTCATTTTCGAACTTATAGTGATTGTCTAATAAAAGCACTCAACGAGTGCAGACCTTGGAGTCGGAGTCATCGAAGGCTCTGAACCAAGTAAAAAATTACTTATGTTAGCACTTGTTCTTCCTTTTCTTGCCTTTATTCCTTAGGTTTTATTTCCAATGCAAACTGGATATTTTTTAAAATAAAAGAATATTTTTAAAATTATGTGATTTACCCACCTCCCATGTTCATGATCTAACATAAACCTGATCTAATTAATATTACTTGTGAGTTTGTGTTATTGGATGTGAATTTACATATCAAGAATCTGTTAATTCAATCTGTTTATTGGCGATGGACTGATAACGAATTCATGTCCATTGCTATATAAAGAGTATGGTTTTGAAGAATTGGATACTTCGATATCTCCATGCTAATCACTAGCGAGGAGAGTATGGTGTTGTCATCCAAATCCTTCCAATTAATTTGCTTGATTAGATCTGGAGTATAATATGGAGTGATCGATTCGGTCATATAAAATTTTTCTATTGACCATCAGGATAAATCGGGAAGCACGTATGACGGACAGTTTAGAAGTGCAACATCTTTTGATTGTGCGCTCTATTTAGAGGAAAATTTTTTACAAATACGTCATAACTGGAGATCAAACTGCTGATACCAGGAAGATAATCTGAATATCTTACCATAGCCTTAGAACGGATTCACTAGGTTACTAGAATCTTGATTTAGAATTCATCATCTGGATTTTTTTTGAATCGTAAGTTTTGAATTGGAAGTTAAAGTGACTTAGACGACAAATCAACTGAGAATTAAGAATTTTGTGCATGATTTAAAGGAAAATTTTAATTCAAGTATTTGCATTTTTTTTAAAAATTGTCGATTAACATGCATATATATGCAGATCTGCATTCACTAGATTATTGTAATAATAAATGAATCAAATTAAACTAGACTTCGTGTATTGTTTAAAAGTTGTAACTAGGGTTTGTTAATAATGAGACATGATTTGATTCTATTTTAAATTATCTCATGTCTCTTGCCTAAAAAGATCTCTAATTTAAATTTGATAAGTCTCTATACCTTATCCCCTTTCAAAATATATGAGATCATTTTAGAGGACCATTAAAATGATAGTTTGATCTTTTATCACCATTATATTGTTTAAACGTATTTAATAAAATAACTTAGTTAAAATTGAATTTTAAATAAATCACGCGGTTAAATTATTTTATTTTTAATTTTTAATTTGAACTTCATTCATTTACATATTATTCCACTCTTAATTTAAATTTATTTGATTATTTTTTTTATATATTTTTAATCTTATTTAGTTGATTAATAAATTTAATATTATATATATATATATATATAATTTATTTATAAGTTTATAAGAACTTTATTAATAAATAATTTATGATGTTTTTATTATTTTTAATAAATTTATAAGAACTCTTAATATTATTATTTTTATTTGTTAATATTTTTTTTAATTGACATCAATTATCCAGTCTTGGCCCGATATGATTTTTTATGAATAATAATATGTGTTTATTAAATTTAATGAGTTATATAAATATTTTTATTTAATAACATTTATATATTGAACAAATATAAATAATCCCTTATACATCCAAAGATTAGGTCATACCGCAAGTCATAATGGTCTGGTTACTCGCTGACGCATCCTCCCCTCTTCGTTCATTTGCCTCCCTCTTATTCCTCTGATTTGGTAGCAGAGGTTGCCGAAGAAGGGAATGGGGAAGGCGGCGAAGGGATCGCGGAAGGGGAAGAAGCCATGGAGGCCCGACATCACCACCAACCACATCGACGATTTCTTCGACGAGTCCATCAGGGACGCCTTCATCGGCAAGGTCTCCGACACGAAATCCACTGACAGTAAGTATCCTCTGCTTCTTCCTTTTTTTTTTTGTTAGGCTAAGTCCTGCTCAGTACTCATGCTCTTGTTTCTCCCGTTTTACGCTGTGATGACGGCGCTGGTCTTGGAATTGACGATTCCTTGATCGATCAATAATGATTTTTCCTATGAAAAGAACAAACTTAGGAATGTGGACTGTAATGGAGCTGTAGGACATTATAATCATATAGGGAAAAAAAACGTGGTTCTGTTATGCGCATCACTTGCAGAATTGGGCTATTTGAGGATCGGAATGATCTTACTTTTGATTTAAATAGGTGACACCATAGGATAGGTAGTTCCTTTTTTTGGGTAATGAGAAATTGTCCAATGCTACCAATACCGAGTGATTGACTCACAGTGTTGTAAATGCACAGAGAAATAAATACCCATCACCGTTTCTCACTTGTCAAACTCAAGTATTTGACATTTTACTGGTGATGGTTGTTTTCAGCTAGGGTACTAAACAGGGTTTACACATTACTTAGCATAATTTTTATTGTGAAGATCCAATCACATATATCAGATGATGATTAGGCTTTATTGTGTGTAACCAAACTAATATCATTGGTGTCCCACTGGAAATATCAAGAATCGGTGAACGGTCAGGTCTGATGTTGGACATACTAAATTAACATAGTTTTTTTTTCATTGTTTAACACAGTATCCTATGTTTTTTAAAGTTATTGGGAGTGTCCCAAGTCATTTATACTGTCCACAAAATATCTTCTCCTTCTCAAGATATTTTTTTGTGATATGTCAAAAGTTCTCTAACTTCTGAGTAGAATGTGGCATACATTGCTACTGTATTCCCTTAAATGCATTTAGTTATTTTTTTAAAAAAAGTCAAGAAGTAAAATTAATAGTTGTTTGACGAGATGCTATTATGAGAGATGGACTTTTCTTCTTTTTAGAATACAACTTACAAAGTGTTGAAATTCCATCTCAAGTGTGTAAGTTATGTTCCTCCCAAGTGTATGATGGATAAACAAAAGAAAATTATGGATTATTTAAAAGCCAATATGTTACAACAAAGAACATTTGTAGTTTCTGTTTTGTTACTATCAATCTAAAACACAAAAATGCTGGTTGAACCTTCACGTGTATATTGCATTGTGTATCATTATGCCTTACTAGTAATTAATTTGAGTAGCTTGTAAGTCGAGGTATGAAACAACTTGGAAAGCAACCCTTGAATGTTTCTTTTCTCTCTTTGTTCCATGTGAAATTCTCATTCCAATTTAGTAGTAACTTGGTCACATATGGTACATGACCATGCTATTTAGCGAATTCAATTGGTTCCCTGCTATCAGTAGCTTCATTTGTTTGGGTAGTAGTTCTTTTAGTAACTTAAGTAGGTAGAATACCATGTTATCCTGGTCTATTGATTGTTATTGACTGATTCAGAAATTCCTGCAAAAAGAAAAATTGAGAAACACAAGGAAAAAGTTCTCCATTATGAAAATCCTTTTGTCCAAACTGTTACATCGTCTTCAAAAAAATCAAAGCGGAAAAAGAAACAAGTGAACACACAAACAATACAACATGACAAATTTTCACAGGTGCACAATCTCTCTTAAGTGTTCTTTTTTTTTATATAAAAGTTTATGATATGCATCTCTTATACTGTTTATGTCCTCAGGTAGATGATATTTCTTCCACTCTAACTGTCATATGGAATAATGAAGGTTCTCTGATTTCTCTACTTCTCATTTGGTCTATTGTATCGCTAAGTTCTAAAAGTTGAATTCAACATCATAATTTATCTCTAAATCTTGCAGGTGAAGCAACTGACAGGCCTAAAAAGGTGAGTTTTTCTTTATTTGACAATCAATTTTTGGTAATAAGTCATTGGTACTCATGTGAAAGCGTCTTTGATAATTATCTGTTTCCAAAATTCATAATCTTGTAATGGATCCGAAGAAAAGTTTGGTAAATTTAAGGGACTTGAATATTCTATTTGTCTTTTTGATTTTGTCTTTGGTCCGGTACAAGACATCATAACGTATCACCACTGCTATCTGATCATTTCATTTGTTGAACCATTAATATCTGAATTGAGCATTTGCTCCCCCATTGTGATTGTAAATTGTGATGCAAAGCAGAATTGTGTTGTTGATATCGTTTAGTAGGACAAGTATTAATGGCACTAAATTTTATATGGTCAATCTTTTTTCTGCATAATACTGTCCTCGAATGGGCCTATGAAAAATGCTAAATAGCTGCTATAGCATTTACTGGCTTAGATAGATAGCCCATTTAAGATAATGTATTAAGAGCCAAATTAATCTTTTTTATTATTCCAAATTGTTATGTGAATTAAATTAAAATATTTTGAGTGAGAGAAGATAAAATCCACAAAACTACTCGAGCTAATCAATTTTCATAATATATCATAAACATATGATTAATAGTTTTCTACTTTCATTGACAAGATGGATTATTTATCTATGATGCTGCTGGTTCGTGTTATGCCATTTTTTCTTAACATTTAACTCGGGGTTTTCCTTTTAAATGTCTGTTCCTTCTTGAATAAGCATAGAAGTTTCTCATTTCTCAACCACTTGATTTTAATTTATCTTTCTAAAAATTTCTCCCCATTTTTGTTCTCGCAGAAACAGAAGGCTTCCATCATTCCTGTTGTTGAAGTGGAGCCACCGGGCTGTTCATTTTATCCTTCATTTGAGGCTTGTCAAGTAAATTTCAAATCTTTATGCACTATTGGTTTGGTGTTATTCCCATTCTCCCTATTATAATCTCACTTTTGTGTTCTGTCCTACTGTTGATATAGGATTCATTTGCTCTAGTTGTTGCTAGTGGGATGCAGAAAATTTACAAAAAAGAATTGGGTCCTCAGCCTCTACTAGAAACAATTCCCGGTGAAGCAATTGCAAATGAAGATGTGAGCATAACAAATCTCTCTTAATTGTTCTTATTATAGAAAAATGGTTTCTTTGATGAGCCTTCCTGCATTTTTTGTTTGTTGCATCACAAATCTGATTTTTTTTTATTTGTAGAAAAAAGTGTCTTATTTGATGAACCCTTGTGCATTTTTGATTGCACTATAATAGATGAATTACATAAACCAGTAATTGATGGCATTTGATAATACTAATATTGCTACATCAAATCAAAATAGTTGTAAATTTATATAGCCCTTTTATATATTGATCAACAAACATTCAATCTTTATAATTGTAGGATGGGGCCCTCTCTTGGACAGCCGCCTTCCCCGACGAGGTGTGGGAGCACACTTTCTCTTTCCTACCGACCGATGCTGATCGCCATGCCGTTGCCCTGGTTTGTCGCTCCTGGTACCAGATAGAGCGGTTGTTGAGGCGGAAGATTTTCGTGGGGAACTGTTATGCGGTGGCGCCGGCTGTGGCGGTGCGGCGATTCCCGGAGGTTAGGGTGGCGACCATCAAGGGGAAGCCGAATTTCGCAGATTTACTTTGCACCGACTGGGGTGGTGAGGCAGGGATGTGGATCCAGTCAATGGCTAATGGTTGGCCGCTTCTTGAGGAGCTTCGGCTCAAGCGAATGGTGGTCTCTGATGATTGTCTCAAGCTTATTGCCCGGTCCTTTAAGAACTTTAGGGTTCTGTCTCTAGCCTTTTGCGAAGGGTTCAGTGCTATCGGGCTGGCCGCCATTGCGGCCAACTGCAGGTCCAAGTCTTTATTTTCTTTTCCAGTTTGCCTGCCTACTTCTCTTTATTTTCACTTTTACTTTTAATCCTGGCCTTAGATTTATAATTTGGTATTCATTCTAGAAAGATCAGGTGGTGTTACACCAAATTTGACCCTTCTTATTTTTAGTTTTCAATTTGAAATGACTTTAATGCTGGCTATTCAGATCCATTAGCTCGATTACCTGAAACGAGTCAACTCCACATTAGTACTATTAGTCCCTTTGTACAGGGATATTTTCCCCTGGATTTGAGGGGAAAACCATTCTTTCTCCCCTTTCAGATTTCTGTTTAATTTGTCTCTTTATAGACATCTTTTCTACTCTTTAAATTCAATTATCTTTTTTGTTGGTTTGTATTTTTGACTCTGATGGATAGGTAGCCTCTCTTGTGTGGTAATTTGTGTATTTTATCCACCAAAGCCTAGTTAAGTGCTTATTCTGTGCTGAAATAATGGCCTCATAGTTACTTATTGTTTTCGTATCCTCAGTTGTGCTTTTTTAAGAGATTAGAGGTTTTAATATTTTATGGATTTTCTTTCTTGAAAAACATATTATTATCCTTTCAATCAACAGTAGAACTCTCTTATAATCCCAGCATATTCCTACGTAACTTGTATACTTATGAGACAGTTTTGTGTTCTCAACTTCTTAACTTTTCTTGATTGAAACATGTTAGAATCAAAGGCAGGAAATACATGTGCACTATGTAGTTAAATTGAATGAAACAGCTGAGGAATTCATGTTAATTTCGCACTTTAAAAAAAATTGTCAGTTTTTTAAAAGATAATTATTCTTAACTGATCCCACCTAGTGGGATAAGGCTTGATTGTTGTGTATAAAAGATAATTATACTTTCTGTCAGTGTTTTCAATTGTAATGATTCAGATAATGATGATTCAGAAAATGATGATAATTATAGAGATGCCATGAACAGGGTGTTAAACCAGCATTTGTTAGAATACTGGATCTCTACCTTCTTGCTTCATCCAGTCTGGGCAATAACATTGCCAATGATTTGATTTCTTTGATGGGCTCTCTTAGGAAGAATGTGTCTGTTTGTGAAGATGATTTATGAAAACTAGAAAAACTTTCAATTAAATAAAAGATTGTCAGAACCAATTGCTGGGAAGACTGCTATCAGGTGACTTTCTTGACTAAGTGTTGCTGAAGTGCACCATGATTTGAAGCCCATTAATCTTAAGAATAGTAATATATGAGACAAAAATTAGAGGTGCTCAAATTTTACCATGTATCAAAATATAGATTTAGCATCTACTGATAAAAACCAACATCTTCATTGTTTGCCTAAACTGTAAACTGTCCATTGAGTTGCTCTGGAAGTTGGCAGAGACACTCCATCTTTAGTATTGTGGGCAAGTTTACTGAAAGTGAACATGATTCCCATCTCAATGTTAAAGTGTTTGTCAAAGTATTCCAGCCTAGCTTATTTAACAATTGGCAAGTGAGAAGAATTTTCTTAAGCTTAATTAGATATTTGACTTTATGCTAAAAGATTACATCCACATGCGACCATTATCTTGAACATATTGATAGTCAATTCTCTTAACATTGTTCAGCAAATGAAAACTCGATAGGATTTACTCCTACTTTTACTAACTAGTATCCTTTTGCTGTTTGGATTTATTTTGGTGTTTTTTTTTTCCTCCACGACAGGAATTTGAAGGCACTTGATCTGCATCAATATAGAGTGAAGAAGAATTGTATAAACTGGATATCTCATTTTCCAGAATCCTTTACTTCCCTGGTTACTCTCAACATTGCATGCCTGGATGGTGAGATGAATGTATCTACTCTTGAGCGCCTCATTAGCAGATGTCCCTATCTCAAGACTCTCAGACTCAATCATGTCACTCCTCTAGAAAAACTTGTTGGCCTTCTACACAGGGCTCCACAGCTGGTAGACCTTGGAATTGGCATTCTCATCGGAGAAGGTTATCCAGGATTTTTCTCCAAGCTTGAATCTGCTTTTGCTCAGTTAAAACATCTGAAGAACCTATTTTGGAAAGCTGGACCATTATACTTGCCAGCAATATATCCAATTTGTGAAGGTCTTACAACACTGCATCTCTTTGAGTCTAGCATAAAAGCACCAGAGCTTGCAAAAGTAGTTTGCCAGTGTAAAAATCTTCAACAGCTATGGGTACATCTTCATGTCCTCATCTAATTAATATCATTTTCTTCATTTCGAGCAATTGCATCTTTTGATATGCTATCCAGCTATTCCAGTGATAGGGTCTCACTTTTACATATGCATGTTTTTTTTTTCAATTCCTTATTGATAGTTTATCTTTTCTCTGTGTACACCTTTCCTTAGAATTCACTATTGTCAGTCTTAAATTGTTATTATTGGTTTTATTTTTTGCTGCAGGAATGAATTTTATTAGTAGAACTGTCACTACTCACAAAAAGTCTATATGATTGTTTTTTTCCCCTGATACTCTGCATATTAACAAGGGACATGCTTTGTCAGATTAGGGACTTAATTGAGGACGATGGGCTTATTGCTGTGGCATCATCCTGCAAATTCCTCCGAAAATTGCAAATAGTTCCTTCTAATCCACCTTACTGTCCTCTCACAGAAATTGGCCTTATTGCTGTCTCTTCTGGTTGTGTAATGCTCGAGTCTGTTCTCTATTTTTGCCGGCAGATGACTAATTCTGCCCTCCTTACTATTGCTAATAATTGCCCCAATCTCACATGCTTCCGGCTCTGCATCACCAAACCTTACACCCCCGATTATATTACTCAAGAACCTCTAGATGCTGGCTTTGGGGC
>JBBMJZ010032083.1:0-10121 GCA_037833815.1 Zingiber zerumbet
CCCACCCAGATAAAGTTAGAAGCGTGAACAGCTCGGCAGCCCGCAATCGGAGAAAATTAATCCGCAGTCCTTCAAAATCGTATTTAATTAACTACGGAAACACTTTATCATTTGCATCGTATCAGAGATTAACATTTGAATGTACATTAATCGGATAATGTCACCGAACTTATTAAATAATAATAATAAATCATACATTTATTGATGGTATAAAATTATCTGAAGTAGATTGACAGGGAAAGGGGAGTGAGAGTATCACATCTTCCTCCTTGCCTTTGCCGAGAAGGAGAGAGAGACAGAGAGGTCGACAGATCCGTGCCGGCTGCCGTCCAGATACTCCGGCACCGACCGTCGGTAAACACCAGATCCCGTAAGCTTTCTGTGACGCTACATTGGGTTTTACTTTCTCGGATTGGAGGAGAGGCTTGTGGGCGAGATGGGAGTTTTGGGGGAGGGTTCAAGGTGGTGCTTCTGCTCGGGCGGGGGCAGATCGGAGAGGATGAAGGACAGCATATTCTCGTCCAAAGGCCTCGCGCTCGCGTCCATCTCCGTCGCCGGCGGCGGCGGCGGCTGCGGCGCAGGCACGGGTTTCCTCATCCACCGAAACCTCCTCCTCACAACGCATGCCCGTCTTCCTTCTGCTGCGGTCGCTGAGGCGGCCGAGATCCAACTCTTCCGTGGCTGCGCTGTCGGCCGCCTCGTCCCTCAGAGGTCAGTTGCTTCCTGCTTCATTACTGATTTTCCGCATTTGTTTCGAGATTCTCCTGTTTCCCAGCAACTCAGGGTTTGAATTAGAAATTTTGAAGTGTGGTGATTCGATTGTAGATCAATCTGGAAGTAGGTAAAAGCATGCCAATGGCGATTGCAATTTGTCCCAGATCTGATGCTGTGTACATGAGAATTCATAGTTCCTATATTGTTAAGATTTTTTCCCCCTTTTATTTAGGGATTTAGCATTCTTCGAGCAACTGAAAACGTTTTTGTGTGAAAAATATGCATTCTTCGTATGCTTCTTTTTGTGAGACTATCATAACTATAGAAAATCCAAATTGACCTCTTTCGGCATATTGAAAGTCGAGATTTGACTATGTACGTAGACCGATATGACATTGAAGTGTCATCTGGATACATTCCACACTACTAGATTAGCTGACCGACACATCAAAAACTCGTGTTTGATCTAACTTATTGGTGAGTGAAGATGACACAATCCATTCACTCGACACAATTTGATCCCAAATTTTGCATAAACTAGTTGATGTTTTTATGATCTCTACAAATAAATGAGTTAACTAATTTTGATCTGGTTAGTGGGTGGTTGTATACATGTTAGAGTCAAATTTGTTGCGGGATAAGGTGACATGAATTATTTATGATCCATTGGCTCAAATTGTCACCCATAATCTAATAGCTACAAATGTGTAATACAACAAGCAACTATGAGTTCCAACAATTTAATTAGGATTAACCACAGATGCATTATTGACATCAAACTTCATTGCAATTAACTATTGATTCATGCACTTAATGAATAATTAGCATTGATGTTCTTCTACTTTCTAGTTGAACACTTCATCTGTCTTAGTGGTATCGTCTCATGTTTCTTCGTTCTTTTCCAGATTTTTCATAACGAGCTCCGTTCTCGATCTTACTATAGTGGGGCTTGATATACTGGACGACGATTCGACCTCACAGGTGCAACAACCCTTTCACTTGAAGATCTGCTGCCACCCGAATCTAGATTTGGGCAATTTGGTTTACCTATTAGGGCACACAATGAAAAAGGAGCTGAAGATTGGCGAAGCAAAAATAGTTGTAGCGACCGATAATCTCATAAAGTTGTCTACAGATGGTGTGCCATGGTGCCCTGGATCTGCTGGTTTTGATGTTCAAGGCAATTTAGCTTTCATGATATGTGACCCCATGAAACTTGCATCGTCTCCCACCGGAAGATCGCCTCCATCTTCTTCGACAGGTTTGTCACAGAAGAAGGATACTTCCACCCAATTTGGGATTCCCATTTCGGTCATATGCGATTGGTTGTATCAGCATTGGGAGGGCAGCTTGGATGAGGTTAGCAAGCCCAAGTTGCCTGCAGTTCAGTTGATGTCTACGGGACTGAAGACACGGCGTGTCTCCAAAGTACCTGAGGAGGTGAATGAGGCTATCACGCTATCCCCACCTGCAGACCGAAAATATAGACATCAACTTGGGCCAAGTTGTTCGTCAAACTCTAATGCTATATTTTGCCCTGACGAAGACATGGTTATGGACTTGGATTGTATCCGCGACCAGGGGATTCCTACTCCAGAGATTTTTGAATCGCCAAAACTAATTCCTGGACCGATTCAAAAGAAGGAACGAGCTCCGGTGCAGCTCTTGGACATCAACTTTCCTCCCAAGGTCTCAAGGTCGATCATTTTGCCGCTGCCACTTAAAAAATTAACTGACCCAAACAATGTCAAAGAGCCTACAATTGCAAAGAGAGAAAACAAGTTTTCATCGGACAGTGCATCGCAAGCGAATGTTAAACCAGAATATAAGCTACCACCGGTCGGTACCTGGCAAGACCACTGCAGTGACATGCACTCCTCTTCATCTCCAGAGGTATTGAACGAGTGGGAGCATTGTAGTAGCGAGAAGCAAACCATGTACTCGGCTGAGACAATGGAGAGTAGAAATATACCCAGTGCCAAAGAAACCAAGCTTCAACAGGTGGGCAGGAGCAGAAGCTGTGTCAACTACAGCAGATGGTCCTCAACGACAACATCAGCATCCAAAGCAGCCGTGCAGAAGCAGCACCTTGCCTTGCAACCTGCAAGGAAGACACGGTCACAAACATCAGTGTCGGCACAAAGGATCCATGAGTATTACAACCCAACCGTCTCATCGAGCATGAAGAAGCAGAACAATTCGGTGAAGCAGAACAATCAGAGGAAGCTGCCTCAAACTGCTGTTCATACGTCTCCAAAATGGAATTTTTGACCATTTGTTGACGAAGAGAAATGAGAACCACTACTCGCCGCTGTTCGGTGAAGCCAGAGCTTAGTTGTGTTACATCTGCGAATATAGTAACTAAATTCTGTTCTGAATTTGTATGGGCTAGTGTTGTATTCAAGAAGTCAACAGATCCAAAACTTAGAATGTAACATTTTGAGTTGAAGAACAAACTGTTGTGTGATAAGTATAGTTCAAAACCATAAAAAATAATTATTAAAAAAACACTTTTTTGCAAGGCTGCATGCGCAAGTCCATATACATTGAGATAAAGTATCATGTAATCCATATCAAGCACAATTTAGGGCTACACAATAAATTAGCATTCACCCTGATGAGATAGGTTTAAATTTGTAATTTTGACCTTCATCCAATTTACACCGTGACTTCACCAAACCTATGTACCTTGTAAAATTTCATCCCTCTGGGAAAAAATAGGTTGTTATTCCACTAGATCACCCTTGATCCCTCCTATAAAATCTGATGGCATTATCGGCTGGACAGGGCACTTGTCTGGCTGCCGGACTATATAAATCTCATCTTTAGCGCTGGCATAAAGATCCTGGTTCCGGTGCCACGTCCATAGAGCATGAGTCTCGTTCTTCACCTGCATTTAGCAAATGATGCAAGTGCAAAACATGGTGAACAAATCATCTACATCGTAAGTTGTAAATACTTTACTTCATGATTGAATTCTTATTTATTTTAATCAAGTATTTAGATCCCTAATCTAGTAGATTTTGGGCTTGAATAGAATGGTTAAGTGTAACCTGATTGAAGATATCTAAAAGTTCAGTGAAAAAACAGGAACCAGTTTGAAACATGGTTGTTACTGAAGGGATCATTTATGTTAGTAACAAAGAAAAGATTGGTCTACCTCTAGAATCCCATGTCCAAAGCTACTTTCTCTATAAGCGCTGTAATCAGGCTGACGATCCCAACAAAACTTGCCTGCAGCAGGGCCAGAGGTGAAATTGAATGCACAGAATCCACCCATATGCACATCATATGTTGTCGATGGCTCTGGGCATCCATCAGGATCATCTGCATGCCTAACTGCCATCTTTTCTCGGTTGCCCCCATCACCAACTGTGATATAGACTGGACCACACGGATCCAACAAATAGTTGTACACACGGTTTGATCGTTCATATGCATGAACCTGAATATTGGGGAATGAAGATGGTTGATGATCAGATAGTTCAGAATTCAATGCATGCGTACTAATAATTTGTTATTTCAAGAAGAATGATAGGCAAAGGTGATATAACATGTGGGTTACACAAGATAATGAAATCAATGAAGCTCATTTCACCTTGTGTTCAAAGAAGCTGATATAATTTCAAAGCCAATTTTTAAAGATTTTTTACAATAATTGTATATAAGTAAGTTCATTTTTCATTCAACTCCTTTCTTTAGAATGAAAAACAGCAGAGAGATCGTCATGGAAATAATGCAATTTAAGAAAAGACAACAGTCTTACATGGCCATTGAATACGATGTCAACGCCATACGAGTAAAGTAACTCCTCCATTTCCACTCTCATACACTCAGCTTCCCTGTAATGGGCTTTGTAGGAACTGTACCAAGGGGGATGCCAAGTTGCTATCAGCCATGGAGTTACTGTTCGGTCGACCCTTTCCAGGTCTCTTTCCAACCACTTGAATTGTTCACCTGAAATAGACCAACTTACCTTAGGAGATTGCTATGATGGAGAGAGTTGTAAAGGACATACTACCTTGGAAGATGCTACAGTGAGTTTAACCCTTATACATGAAAACAATTTTAGATTATACAAAATCTTCCAATATGTTTGATTCATGGAATGAATTTGGCAAGGAATGAAATAAGTGGGAATGAAATAGGAATATGCATTCTTAGTTTTGGAGTGGAATGAAGTATGAATAATATAAGAATACGAGTCTTAAATTTTTGGTTCATGGAAATATGGAATGAAATGAATTTTCTTAGTTTGTCATGCCTTGATTGCCCCTGTGAGGATCTTCGCACATTATCTAGTATCGTCTCCACAAGGAATAATGTCAGACCCCTTCTCTCTCATGGCTCGGTAGTTCAATTCCTCCCTGATCATGTTCATTCAGATAAAGTGCAACTTCCTGTTCTGGACTAAAAAATTCTTCTTTCTTCTTCCAGCAAAACTCTCTTTGCTTCTTTATTTTTCCATTGGCTCCTCTGCAGCATCTACTATTTGTTTCCTTCTCCCTCGTCTGTTCCTCAATTTTTTTCTTCTTTCTTTCCATGCTTACTGCCTTATTGTCCACATGATTCCATCTTCCTAACAGCAAAGGTTGTTGAGTGATGTCCATCAGTCCTCTAAAATCTTTGAGTGATACCCTTTTTCTTCATTCTTTTTCATGTTTGTTGTATGAACACTTTAGGGAGAAGTCCACTCAAGAACTTACTCCTGAGACCCCTCTCTTTGTCCTCTCTATCACTGTGTTGATCTAAAACTAAGGAATTGTTGCTTGCATTCTCCAATAACTAAGTCTAGAGCTCTCTAAATATATTGTCTCTTATGAATACAACATGCAATACAAGTTTACCTTCTTCAAATTCTACTCAAACACCACTTGAGTCCAATTTTCAGTCTCAATTTTAACTGACCTTGTAGTGTAAGCCAGATAACTATCTAAAACCTAGAGTCTACACTGAATAGTCTAAGATAAATGGGCATGCAGGTGATTTCCTTTTTTGACCTTGAAACATCAATTGCCACCCTTAGTGACTTTCTCATATCCACAGATACATGTACTATTCTTAGTTCATGTTGGCCTACACTACATATATTGTTGCTGCAAGGTGGATCAAATGCCAACAATATTTTGCAACTCAAGCACTTAACATACTTCTACATACATAACGCCTTCATACTTTCATTCCTTCAATTGAAGTTTGAGGCAGGCAAATTTCAAAAATCGCTGCTCCAGTAAAAGAGATTTATAATGTTCAGAAATTATAATCCACACAACTCTGAATGATTGTAACAACTAAAGAAGTATGGCAGTTATTTACGGTTACAAATCAGAAAATTTTGTGTGCATTCCAAAATTGAAGACATTGATCCTTCACTTGAATGACAAGCAGCTTTATATGAATATCAAAATTGGAACCAAGCTACAAGCATCAGCAGTGTGTGAGAAGAAGACTAAACTGACCTGATTTGTAATAGGAAATATAGGCTCCGAGCATAATAAAGTGTATCCCTCCAGCATTGAAAGAATAGTAAAATGTAGAAAATGATTCACTTTCTTCAGATGGAAATGCAAATCTTGAGCTGTAAGATACAAATGTCTTATTTTCAGCCTGTTGTTCTATCTCATGGTTTCCTTCAATCACCATAATTGGAATTTCTGAAATTACAGGCTCCATGTATCTATAAAGGGATTATAGAAAACATTATTCCATAGGTGGCAGCAATTTTGAATTCAAAATATTCATAAATGGATAATTTTCCCAATACTAGTATTCTTAGCAAAGATAGACAGATATTCAAAGAAGTGTTAGCAAGCTTACAAACCTTCCCCAGTAATCCCACCGAGGTTGGAAGGTCTCATGTATTGGAGTTGTTGGAAATGAACAGCAATAACAATCTGCTCCTGTCCCATTTGTCAAATATAAATTTGCATAAGTAGCATCCCCTAGCAAAAGAATAAGATCTGGCTTGTTGCTCATCATATGGTCCACAGTGGATGTACTATTGTACGTAAGACCCAAATCTCCAACCACAGCTATCGATTTTGGGTAGTTATCAGGTCCCGAAGCAGGCATTGTGTGGAAAGAATGGATGGTACTCATAGCTGGTATTGATGGGTCTCCACATTGGTAGTAGTATTTTGTCCCTGGTCTCAGATCTGCAAAGGAATTATTAGCAGCATTAATATGATAAAAGCATTTTTAAGGGTACTGGAGCAGTACATTGTGTCATCAGCTCCAATAAGAATATCAGATCCAAATTTTTAATTACTACTTAAGCACTTTCTTTGGAACTATTAGACCCAATGGTAAATACATGTGTATAATTCCACTAAATACATAAAACTAGGAAATATAATCTAAGCAAAGGATAGTACATGATCAATATCTAACACACCAAACCTAATATCACACGAAAAAAAAGGACAGAAGCTGCAAGCCTCATGCTACCATATAAAACCTCACCAAATTAAATGCTGTGGTGAATGATTTGCAAGAACCAGCATGAACAGGTCAATCCACATAAACAAATAAGATCTGCAAGCATACCATTTAGTAGTGCATGATGTATAATCCCAGAAGTGTAATTTTGCAGGCCTTCAAATGGATAAAATTGATTATAAATGAGTGAATATCCTGTAGCTTCAGAAGTCAGAATTTCCTTTGAAATCCCATAACGGACTACACTTGCTACAATTGTAGGATCTAATGGCTCAATGTCATTGCCAATTTGAAACTCACCTGCATGTTGACATGAAGATTTAAACTACAGCAATAATCAGATTATAGTAGAAAAACAAAAAAACAATTCCAGAACTCAATAAAGGAAAGATCTATACTTTGAATCGAAGAACTCTATGCATGTGAAAAATTAACGTCAGATATTTTTTTTTTTACAATAACATACAAATTCTTACAATGTGAAAGATACCTCAAAAGTGGAAGTAAGAACAGAACTCAAATATTTCTCTAGTGTACAAAGTTGTCACCCACCTAACTCAAAAAGAACTAAATCCATATGCCTGCATCAAAACTAAAAAAAGGAACAAGTGCAAGAAAACATCATTTGATGTTAATTTGGCAGACATGAATTTTTCTCAAAGTGATTAGAATCACTTGTGCACGGATACTTTTATTCAAAGCCAATTGATTTCTCTGAATTTTCAGAATTTTCTTTCCAGTGGTGGTTTTTTTTTTCAAAATGATCGTGATTAAGATTTTGGAAACCAGTTGCTTCTCAAAGGGATTCTATTGACAATATTATAGCATGGTTTCTGATTGCAGATTCCTGGATTGCCTCGTAAGATTTGGATATCTTTAGTACAAGCCTAGGTATGTAGATTTGGCTGGAACATTATCGATGTGCCTTCAACAACCATCATCTCACAATTAATTATTTTCATCACAAATAACGACAAAATGGCAACAACAGAGGATTAGGTGCATGAACATACACACACTTCTCTTTTCTGAAATGTAAAGGTGATGCTCTGCAACGCTTCATTTATAATCCTTCTGATGTTTCCTCTTTGATTTTCATCAGTTTATCCATGTATTGAGCTACCCAAACTTGAACTATCTAATTTTCTTTATGTTCTCTGTTACGATCAGATTGATTTCTGACTCTAGAATTCTGTTCTTATTTATAGCCGTTCTTCAACACTATAATTACTGAATTCGTCATTTCGTTCTCAATAAACAAAATTTCAGATTGCACGTTCTCTCCCTTATTCTTTCCGCTGTTTGTGCCAGTTTACTCTAGTACTCCTATTTTTAAAGTAACTTGACCAAAGGTAAGAATAATATGAGAATTCAATCAAAACTAGAAAATGTATAACAAGAGAAAGAGAGCCGATAATCCTAAATTACTCGAGAACGCAGAGAAAGCGAGACGAAACTCAAAAGCCCTAAACCATACAGTAACACGGAGCACAAACCCGTAATCCACGAAATCCAGACGGAATCCTCAGTGGTCGATAGCGAGACGGAGATCTGCTCAGGCTCCCACCCTGTCACCCTCCTCTGCACCCTGGGGTCGGAGTCCGGCAAATCGACGGCGTTCCTTGGTGTCACTCTGCCGTAGATCGGGATGGTCACGGGGACGAACGGACCATCCAATGTGGTCGGGATCCTCCGGCCGCCTTCCGCGAAGGCTTTCCACGCTGGAAGCGCCAACGCCAGAATGAGGAGGAGGGGAGCCGGGAGATCCATTGCCCTGTTTCGCTTGGGTGTTAGGGTTTGGTTGGGGATGGAGCGAGGAGAGCACAGAAGAAAGGTGGAAAAGAGAAAGGCGGGGGGAGAGAGAGATAGCGTGAAGCGTTGCGTCTCCGCGGCATTTGTCCTCGAATATAAATCAAATGCCGTATTTGTTCTTATCATTCAGACATCGAAATGCAGTAACATGTCAACTTGTTCATTAAAATTTAAACTAATCTCATGAAGCTTGACAATTGAAAGAGATTTTTTTTTTGTTTTTACCCTTAGAATTTATTATTTTTAAATATCCACTATGATTTTACTATTATTATATTATTTCACTCCCACATTCATATATATTATTGACATACATTATGTGTAGACGAGGGCATTTAGACCCTCTCCAACCTACATTATTAAATTTGGTGTAATTTTTATAATAAAATAATATAATTTTAGCACCAAATACTATTAATTCTAACTCATCCACACCATATTACATCAAAAAGAAATATTCTTTAGAATATTCTATTATTCTTATTAATTTTTTATATGATAATTATTATATTTTAAATTAATACTTGATATTTTAAATTTTTTAAAATTCATTATCCAAATAATATATATATATATTTTTTTTTTATTTTTTTTTATTATATAATTACTCAGGCATAAATATATTTTAAAAATATTATAAAATCACACACAATTAGGATAAAACATTTTACTATTTTATATTTAAAACAAATAATGATACTTAATTGAAAATACAATATTACAATACTTTAACTTTCAAAATTACTATATTATTCCCATAACTACTCAATTAATGCATTTCGAAGGACAATATGAGCTTATTTGTCTTTGATTTATCTGTATCGAGCTAGAAACTCTTCAAATCGAGTATCATCATCTACTGCGGGCTCAACATCTGAAGTCGGCACCTCAAAGTGTTCCACGATTGGTACATTTAAATTACGTTCATCTTCAATTATCATATTATGCATAATAATACATGATGTCAGTATATCATGTAAAATATTTTTCTGCCAAAAACGTGAAGGTCCTGCAATAATTGCAAAGCGTGATTGGAGCACGCCAAATGCTCGCTCAACATCCTTTCTACACGCTTCTTGTTTCATTGCAAATAATTTATTCTTTCGACCTTGTGGAGCATGAATCGTTTGAACAAGTGTTGACCATTTTGGATATAT
>JBBMJZ010032093.1:0-10121 GCA_037833815.1 Zingiber zerumbet
AAGTCTTGACTTTGGGATCTACTTAAGGCCTTGGCCTTTTTCTTTCTTTTCTTTATCTTTCTTATACTTGTTAATACCTCTAATAAAAGGATGTCTCATACAAAACTGCACTAAAATGCTTATTATCATTGCACTGAAATGCTTAACAGAATTGCATGGAAATACTTAATAAAACTGTACTGAAATGCTCATTAAAACTGCATACTTTGCTAATAAAATTCTGCATACTGTGCTAAATAAAATTCTGCATATTAAGCTATCAGAAATCTGCATACTGTGCTAATCAAAACTGCACTATAAGCTTAACGAAACTGCACTTGAAATGTTAACTAAAATCTACACTATAAGCTCTAAAGAAATCTGCTCTAAAGGAAATCTACATTTTAAGCTCTAAGAAATCTGCATACAAGCTTAATCAAATCTGCATACAAGCTTAATCAAATCTGCTTACTACACTAACTAACTTCTGCACTTGTAAGCTTAATAAAATTCTGCACTTGTAAACTTAATAAAATCTGCATTCTAAACTTCATAAAATCTGCACTACAATTGGTGGATCCCAATTAGAAAAGTCTACATCAGAAATCTATCCGAATTTCCAATACAAAGTCTGAAGAAAACAATTCACAGACTCAATTAATCATCTTCTTCCTCCCTTTGTGGTTCACGGCAGCAAGCACACAAGAGAAAAGAAACTACTGCTGCCTACCTCATGCTAAACAAACATACAAACCAACAAACCTTAATTCCCTTCTTTGAGGTGCACGGCAGCCACATCAATTCAACCAGAAATAACTAAACTACATGTTCAAATTACTTAAAACCTCTTCTCATCTTCCTAATGAAATCCACAGCAGTAATCATATAATTCACAAATCTCTACAGCATACTCCGAGAATCCAAAGGAAAACACCAAATCAAAGCTCGAGCATGCTATCAAGGTCACACAGAACAATTCAAATCAAATGCTACAATACCAATTTCCAAGCTTGAAGGAATCTACCCACTTACTTAACCTCTACCGTTCATCCTCTTTCTTCCCTTGGGGTTTACGGCAGCAAGCATAAAAAACAAAAGCTCCTTAAAACATGCTTCGAAATCAAAACAAAAACTAACATGAATCCGAAACTACTCTTCTGCAGGTGAGGAAGCACTTACCTCGTGTTCTTGGACTCACAACCGAGAAGAAGGGCTCTAGGGTTTCAGATAGCTCGAGATCTCGGCTCTTCCTCGTGCCCACGCGTTCTCCTCGTCGAGAGGATCGTGAGGAGGTGAAGAACTCACAGATGGAACCCTTGGCCGGCCGCCGGAGAAATCCCAGCTTCCTGCTGCGTTTTTGCCCGAGAAGAGAAACGCCGATGCGCCGCGCGTGAGAGAAAGGAGAGGCAAGGGATTTAGGTCACGACAAAAGATCAATCCCTAAGTTCCTCTCTTTATAGCTCCCATATTCTGTTAACTTCTAAAAAATTTTCGCTATCTTCTCTAAATAGAACCGCCCGCTTGGGCACTTGGTCAGCCAGATTCGCTTAAGGTTCGGGTCGGGTCAGAGGTCGCGGGTTCGAATCTCAGCCGCAACCCTTTTATTCCTATTTATTTTCTGTTTAACTACTACTACTTAAATACTACTTAAATAAATTTCGTCCCTTATTTGATCAGCATGGCCCTGCTGGTTTCCTGGTCAGTCGAGACAACTTAAGGCTTTGCTTAATCGGAGGTCTCCGGTTCGAACCTCGGTTTAATTTCTTTATTTTTTTCAACTTGTTTCTTTTGGTAAAAATACCAAACGAATTCAAAAAATTACATAAGAATACTCTAAAAATCTCTAGAATATTTCTATGATATTTCTAGATATTTATAAGCATTTTTAGAACTCCAAATAATGAAATTTGGGGTGTTACATGTGCCTAACCATGCAAGTACGTCTCAATTAGTTTTATGTGCCTACAAATGAAATTCATCACCTAAAAACAAATCAAACTAAAACAACTAATACAAACCCAAAATATAAAAAGAAATCAAACAAATCAAATTCAAATAAAAAAAATAAATTTAATAACTACAAAGCTAATTTAAATTCAAATTAAAATCAAGTTTATTATAACTATAAAAATAATTGACATAGACTTAAAACTTAAACCCAAATTCAATTCAGGGGGAGACACTAAATTAGCTAACACTTCCAAAAATAAAAGTTTACCTGGTTGGATAATTAGGACTAGCTTAAATAGGGATAAAAGTTTAACCTGACAAATATCATTAGACAAGTTTTGGAGGATAGTAGGTTTGAAAAACTTTATCTATGCATGTCTAGAAAGATATGACTTTAACCTGGTGTATTTAGCTTAGTAAAACTAACTGAAACTACCCTTACTAATTCTAGCTGGTTAGACCAAAGTTTTATACTAAGTTCAGTGAACGAGACTATTTAAAAAGTTTTTAAGGCGTGGTTACTCTAATGATGTTCAGATAACTCACTACAGCTTAGAAGTTTATCAAAAGAATGCTTGATTGTTAAATTCAAAGCTAAACTTAAATCTAACACAAGTTAAACCAAACCCTGAAATTCAATTTAACTATCTCATAAAATCATAGGATCTTTTTTGTTTGAAAACTTAGACTGGTGAGATGAATAAGGTTAAATTAAATCAAAATAAAATTAAATTATGGTTAATTCTAATTAATCAATCTAAAATTCAATAATCATATTATTTTTACATGAAAACTAAGACCTTAGATTAAGAGGAAGGATATTTATTCGGTTAATTTTTAAATTCTAGAAAAACTATTTAGTTTTTCTAAAAATTCCCTTTTTCATAGTATTTTAAAATTGTTTTGACCTTAGTCTAGATCTTAGCGATAGAAAGTATGATCCTATAGATCTAGAAATTGAGCATCTCACAAACATACTAGGTTTACCTTGATTGTGTATTTAAAAACATAGAATGGTGTGAGGTGCATAAGCCTTTTTCTTGGACTTCAGATGCTTATATCACTGCATCAACATAAGTTTAGGCGAAAAATACAACAGTACATTGATCAAGTTAAGCAGTTATTTTTTTATAAATTTTAACTAGACATTAATACTTAACTTAACTAACTAGGTGAATACTGCTATCTTCTGATAGTTAGTTAGTAACTAAAGGTTAGACATTTAAGGACCAATTTTAGATAAACATTTTTAAAACTAAACTTTTATTATTATTATTATGTTTTAATTTAACTTAATTAATTCTTAACTTAAATTTATTTCTTAACAACTTAATTAATTAATCTTTAACTTAATTAATTTGTAACTTAAATTAATTTTTAAATAACTTAATTAACTTTTAGCTTAAATTAATTTCTTAACTTAAATAAATTTTTCAACCACTTAATTAATTCTTAATTTAAAATAATTTATTAACATCTTAATTAATTAATCTTTAACTTAATTAATGTTTAACTTAAATTAATTTTTAAACAACTTAATTAACTTTTAACTTTAATTAATTAATTAAATAAATTTTTCAACAACTTAATTAATTCCTAACTTAAATTAATTTCTTAACAAATTTTAATTAATATTTAACTTAATTTAGTTTTAACTTAAATTAATTTTTAAATAACTTAATTAACTTAAATTAATTCCTTAACTTAAATTAACCTTTAAAAACTTAATTAATTAGTAATCATAAAAAAAAGGCTGAAATCCTGAACCCGGTCACCTGGACTATAGGGGCACCCCTTTCGCTCGCCCCACTACAATTGGTTTTTTGCAAGAGCTCTTAACCAAACTCTGTAAAGCAAAAATTGGGAAAATAAGTTTTAAAGCCTTTTTCAATCCGATTCTTGTTCTCGAGCCACGTTACTGAGGATCAACCGAGGTCATCATTTCTATTATAAATATTCATGATGCGTTGGTAATATTTTAAAGTTAAATTTTAAATTTTTTCTTTGTTTTGTTTAATTTAGAATTTTTTTTGTTAATTTGGAAAAGGTAAAATATTGATGCTGGTCCCTCAACTCCTAGTATGAACCCTAGGTTTCGAACCAAAGAACTTAGGATTAGATTTCCTCCACTATATATGTTCCATTGCTTTCTAGATATCTAGACATGCATTTCTTCATGCGACCATGCATTTCTTATATAGATGTCATTACTATTAAAGGCTGTAGAGTTTAGTATATTTTTGTAGTTCCATAAATATAGGTCTGTGTGCTGAACTATATAATAATTTAGTTAGAGTTAATGATGTCACATACTCCTCTAGGGTCGCCGATACGGACATTACGTTATCTCCTACTGTCATTAGAGACTTTTTAGGACTACGACCTTCTGCATATCCCTTTTATGCTACCACTAGGGATCTACTATCTGGTGATCCTTATTCACATATCACACTTGATAAGATATATTAGTATTTTTTAGGGGTACAGCGAGTATCGACTGTGACCCAGTTTAGATTTGTCACCCTTAGGATCCAGAACTATGTCCTTTATGTTGGGACACTTCAGAGCTAGAGGGGGGTAAATAGCTCATCGTGCTTGTTTGATGATGATTTGTAGTAGATAGAATCGAAGCCAAGCTCTCCAATGCTAACAAGTAGATTTACTTGGTGTCCGCCTCAAGAAGAGGTGACTAATCCAAGGATCCACACACAACACACTCTCCACTATGAAAACAACTCCTCAGAACAAACGGAGGTGAAGAAGCCTTATACAACACAAGAACAAGAATACAACTCTAAACAAGAAGTAAATGTAAAAATACAACTCAAAACCTCTTCTTACTTAATCTCTTGTTGTTTGTGGATGCCTCTGGACCAGTTGGAAAGTGCTACAATACTTGTCTTCCAAAGCTCAAGATCTGGTGAAATGTGTGGAGAAGAATTGTGTAAGCACTGCACAGAATAGTGCTAAAAAAACCCTTTTAAAGGGTTACCGTTGGTGCCTTAATTGATTAAGAACCCCCTTGATCGATTACCACATTAGCAACCTGCATAAACAACTGTATTTTCATCCTTAATCGACTACCCCAGTTGATTAGGGCATTGCTGAATCGATTAGTCAGATCGATTTAGCAATCCTCTATTCAATTGCGAGAAACTCTGTAAATGATTAAGCCTTCCTGCTTAATCGCTTACCAAACTCTCTATGCCTTTTGCGAAGTCCAGCTTAAGCGATCACCCTGATTGCTTAAGCTTTGGATAGAACCAACTATTCGACACAAAAATGCACCGTAAGTGATTACCCTAATCACTTACGGTGTCTTAATCGATTGCACTACTCGATTAGATAGTCTCTCTCATGATTCCAAGCTTAAGCAATTACCTTAATCGATTAAGCTATGGTAATCGACTAATGTAGTCGATTACCAAATCCTAACTTTCCAACCGAAGTCTAGGGTTCATTTACCCAACATCCAATCAACCTTAACCTATTTGAACTCCTCTTTGCCTAGCATCTGATCAACCTTGACTTGCTAGGACTTCTTCACTAAGTATCCAGTCAATCCTTTGACTCACTTGGACTTTTTTCCTTGCGCCAAGTATTCAGTTAATCCCTTGACATACTTGGACTTCCAATCACTAGGTGTTTGGTTAACTTTGACCCACCTATATTTCTACATGCTTGGTTTTCCTCACTAGGGCATTCACCTGGCTTCACTCGCTAGGATTTTCAACTGTCTGACTTCACTCACCAGGACTTTGATCAAGCTTCACTCACTAGAATTTTCAACTACCTGGTTTTATTCACTAGGACTTTCACCAAGCTTCACTCACTAGGATTTTCATCCGGCTTCACTCACCAGGATTTTTACCTGGCTTCACTTATCAAGATTTACCTTCTGCCTAACTTCACTTACTAGGACTTCAAATTGTTTAGCTTCACTCACCAGGACTTCCCCACCAAGTGTCCGGTCAACACTAACCCACTTGAATATTCTTCTTCTGCCAACCTTCCTGTTGGACTTGCCCTTGACTAACTTCTAGTTAGAACTTTCCTATCAAGTATTCAACCAACCTTGACCTACTAAACTATTCTTCATATCAAACTGGTCAAACCTAGACTAATCTTCCAAAATAGATAATTGCACATGCAATCTCCATATATTGTCAAACATCAAAACTCAAATATTAAGACTCAAGCTTGAGCCAACTCAAGCTTAGTCAAATTATTTAACCTTGATCTAGAGAAATTATACCAATAATCTCCCCCTTTTTGATGTTTGACAATACGTTTAAGTTAGGTTAATCTCATAGCCTCAACTTCTTCTTCATGCCAAAGCATGAATGAGGGTTTCCTTCATTCTCCCCCTTTCTAAGAGGGTGGCCTCCCCCTTTGGGTAATGAAGGTTTCCTAACTTAAACCCTACATTCTCCCCCCTTTGGCACACATCAAAATCTCTCCCCTTGAAGAGTTACCTATATGTTGTTCACAACCTCATTGGTATTCACAATATCACAATGAAGGTCTCATACCCTTCATTGTGCCCAAATGTTCATCCTAGAGCATACATAACAATGAAGGATTAAAAACCTTCCATTTGGTTGTTAAAAAATTATGTCTTTAAGGAGTAGCTCCCCCTCAAAACATGCTTCAAACTTTATCATTGCACCAACAATGACTTGGAGTTCCTAAATCTTTATGAAATCTAAAATTTTGAAGTGTCAAGGTTCAATAATCAAATTGAATACAAACCTCATCCTAAACTTTAACTTAGTCTCTCTTAACCATTCCAATCTTGTTTTCATCATGAAAACTACCCTTAAATGTTCACATATGAATTTCTTAGGATTAAGGACGGTTAACATGACTAAACATGGCTTATTGAACTTAAATAAACTTATTTAAGCTTAAATCAGGATCTTAAGTGCTTAAACAAAACTCTTAATCACTTAAGACCAACCGTAATCCATTGAAGTTGGGATTCAATCAATTTCCAAGTGTTAATCGATTGACGTAGTCGATTAAACACCTTAATCAAATTGCTATAATCAATTTTGTGAGCCACTGTGCTCACGGGAATTCACTTAATCAATTGACTTAATCGATTAGTGTGGGTAATCGATTGCTGTAATCGATTACCGTTTCTGATTTATGAAATTCAATTATGTCCAAAGTTTAGAAATGCCCCAAAAATTCTACAAAAATCTAAAAATCATAAAAATTTATGTAGACATTTTTAAAGGCATACACTATTAGGGAAAAATAATTTTCTAAGAAAATACACCCCTTTTTGAAAGATCGACATAAAATTGGAAACTCTTGAAAACTTCAATGTTTCTTCCAAGTTTGTGTCTAGCTTTCCAATGGTGATTACTATCAACAAATAGTCTTCACCAAGATTTTCTAAAAGTATTTTGAAATGATTTTCAAAACCAAAATTTCCAATCACGCTCATTGGGCTAAATGCACATGACTTATATATTTTCTTTCCCCATGATTGGATAACACATACTATGTGTTTTGATGAACCTAAACCTCAAAAAGATGCACTAAATCAATATATTGAGTTTTTTTTCATTTTCCTAATATCTCACTTTTATCTAATGTGTACTAAAATGCATATAAGTCAATTATAGTCCTTGTGAGATGTAGATTTTTGGTTTAGCCCTAATCTAAGGGTTCATGCATATTTATTTAGGCATTGTACAATTTGATCATCCACCTAGGATGTCACTTGTTGATAAATATCATTATCCTTAATTACAAGAAATTTAAAATAATGTATGATGATTTATGACATACATCAAAATGAATATTTTTAAAAGAAAAACTCTTTTAGCTATATGATGTATGTATGACCTGACATGGTATTTTTATATTTTTATAATAAAAATGAATGTAAAATATAATGTCATGGCATATGATGGGCAACAAATCATGGCAATTTAGCATAAATAAATATACCTAGATTATCTATCTATGTACCTCTAATAATTTATTAACTTAAAATTAATCCTAGATCACCCTTATCTTCCTAAGACAATACCAAAATCCCAACTTGGCATTTCTTTTACTTTTCCTATCTTTCCAAGTTTAATTAAGTCCAATTCCTCAAGTTTTGTCACGTTTTACTTTTCTAAGGAGTAAACATTTAATCCTTTTCATTTTCAAGGAATACAACTACCTAAAAAATGGCTCCAAGTGTCAACTTCACTAAGGTTGGGTTAACTACCCTTCTAATTTAAGTTAACACTCTCTAGACTCATCTAGGGTGTAGAGAATACATTTTAGGAACCTAAAATCAATTGGTGCTCCTTGGGTGTTCAAAGTACTCACTAGGGATAACTTCCCTAGTTACCTTCCTAGGCTTCTTAGAAGCCTTGATCATGCTAGATTCCTCTAGGTCAACTCTAGGGATATCTTCTCTTGTGACCTTCTTAATGACTTTCTTAGTCTTCTTAGAAGCCTTAGTCATGTTGGTCTTCTCAAAGTTAACTCTAAGGATGACCTCCCTTGTAACTTTGACTTGACCCCTAGATTTAGGATTGCTTCTATAACTATATGGAACCCTATGGTATGACGTCACATCCTTCTTGGCTTTAGGTTTATATCCCAAATCTCTATGGCCATTGGATGACTCTTATCTATCTATTCCTAAACCTAGGTTTTGTACCTTTGACCCTTTGACTTCAATCGTCAATTTTTTGAGGATCTTTTCTAATTTCTCAAGTCTTGATCTCAATACTTGATTTTCATTTCTTAAATCTTCAAATTTTAATTTTTCATTAAAACTTTGAGTTTTCTTTTTCTTAGGCATGTATCTAAATCCTTAGAGTAATTGAGTAATTGAGTAATTTATTATCTACCTTCCTAGCCTTAGGTACGGTAGTTTTGGCATGATAAGCTATTTACTTTTCCTTAATCCTATCATGCTTCACATTTTTATGATAAATTATATTAAAATAATATGAATTATTTCTAACATGTATTTTATTATCAAAGATACCTTAGGTTTGCTCTTAAGAGCTCCCCCTTGACATGTGGTTCCTCCTTTATGCTTGGCCGGTTTCTTCCCTTTTGGACATTGACTTTGATAATGTCCACTTTAATTGCAAGAGAAGCACACAATGTACTCCTTGCCTTTGCATATTGAGGGACCGACCTTCTTGGGCTTCTCCTTGCCCTTTGGTGTCGGTTGACTTTTCTTCTTGGTCAACTTTGGATACTTACTCTTGTAGTATCCTCTTTCCCTACACTCAAAGCAAAGGATATGACTTTTATTTTTATAAATTAAAATATCTATACCTTTGCTTGTAAGAGTGACACATAATTCTCTATTAGACTTTTCTTGATTTGTGGAGGTGGCACTATCTTCCTCTTTATTTGACTCGAATGAGGAAGTCTCTTCTTCCTCCGGTGTCACCAAATGAGAATCCCCCTCAATCCTAGAAGTGGAGGCCTCTTCATTTTTATCCTCATGTACATGGAACAAAAAGTATGCTCCCTCTTTGCCTTTAACGTTGCACTCTCCCGAGGATGGCTCTTCTTGAATTTCTTCCAATGTTGAGCACCTCTCAACCTCGGAGTCCTCTTCTTCTTCTTCCTTTTGATCCAATGAATCTTCCTCTTTGAATTCATCTTGATTTCGTACAGTAGAGGGATCTTCATGAATCTTTACTGATTTGCTCCAAAGCTCCTTGGCATCTTCATAGTTTCCAATTTGCCTCAAAATATTGCTCGACAATAAATTGACTAATAATTTGATCACTTTGTCATTTGCCTCACTTCTTTGAATTTGCTCCCTGCTCCAATTGCTTCTCTTGATAAGTTTGCCTTTTGAATCTCTTGAAGCTTGTAAACCCTCCATTAGAGCAAACCATTGCTTTATCTCTATTATGAAGAAGTTTTTTATTCTTGATTTCCAAGAATCGAAGCTTGTCATTGTGAATGGTGGAGGCACCCTCGTGTCGAATCTGAGTCCATCTCGGAAATCCATCTTGAAGTTGAGCTTTCGAAATCTTTGACTCGTTGAAATTTGGGGCTTCAATTTCTTCTTCCTCTAGCTCGTTACCCTTCTAGCGATGAGTCCGATAAAGAGCGGTCTCGCTCTGATACCACTTGTTGGGGTACTCTAGAGCTAGAGGGGGGTGAATAGCTTCTCCCACTTTTCCGATGATGATGTGCAGCAAATA
>JBBMJZ010032147.1:0-10120 GCA_037833815.1 Zingiber zerumbet
ATATATATTGGATAAATTTTAAGAGATCATAACTTTTAATTAGAGTTAAATCATAAGACTTATAATATATCAAATCGAAGATATCTGAACGAGCTTTGATTTAATATATTATTAATCTTGTAGTTCAATCCTAATAAAAAATTATGACTTTTCAAAATTATAATGTGTAGTTGTAGCAACTACGGTTATGTAACTGCTACAATGAGTATACTTGATAAATTTTAAGAGGTCATAACTTTTGATTCAGATTGAACTATGAAACACACAATATACAAATTTAAGCTCATTCAAATATATACGGTGTGATATATTGTACGTCCTATAGTTTAATCTGAGTCACAAGTTGTAACCTCTTAAAGTTGAACTTATAACAACTATGGTTTCGTAGTTGCTACTTGTATGTTGAGAAATTTTGAAAGGTCATAACTTTTGATTCATGTTAAATCATGGAATGTATAATATATCAATTGTAATATCTTTGAATAAGTTTCAATTTGATATATTATCTGTTTCGTGGTTCAACTTGAATAAAATGTTATGATATCTCATAGTAAAACTTGTAGTTGTTACAACTACGATTTCGTAGCTATTACCTGTAAGTTGGGTAAAATTTGAGAGGTCAAAGTTTTTACTGAGGTTGAATCACAAGACATATAATATATCAAATCAATGATTTCTAAACAAATTTTGATTTGATATATCATGTGCTTGTGGTTCAACCCGATTCAAAAGTTATGACATCTTAAAATGAAATTGAGATGTTGTATAGTTGTTACAACTATGAAACCGTAGCTACTATAATGTGATCAAATTAAGGCGGGAGTGCACATGTCAAAAGCATACAATGTGTCAGAGGATATTTGTGTTACTTTCCACGGGGTGATGCTGATAAAACACCCTTTTAATGATTCAATAAAAAAAACAGATGTCCTTTTAATTTTTACACAAATATAATAATTATATATTATCATTCAATATATATAATAGGCCCATACACAGAAAATACTACAAAATTAAGTTGAGAACACCCAAAAAGACTTGGAGATGTTTGAAGATCTAAAATGACAAGCATACTAACTAACCTCTTTTTTAATATGTTCTATTATCCCATTTATGTTAATACATAAATAATTAATATTTTATAGTGAAACATTCTAATTACATAAACTTAAATCGACAATGGAAGCCTATCAAGATTGATAGTGTAACCTCCCTTAAACTGTCTTAATTGAGTCATTTTTTTTAATGAACGTAGTTAGATAATCCAACCAAACCATTAGCGGATCATACATATTTAGCATGAATACTGAGTCTGAATCTTTTATTACAGAAATTTAAATTAATGCGGAACATAAATTGCTCATTGGTCGAAGCCTCCGGTTTCATGCGTCTCATCTCCTACAACCATCAGAACTATGAGTCTAAAGACTCAACATGTCCTAAACCATAATATGCAGTAATTAATTCATATAACCATGTGGTCTAAAAGTGGACATAGGTTGAATGTTCTAAACTTAACCTCTTGCATAACATAGACATAACCATGGTTTAATCATTATGTCTAGTTCGTAACCACTTGTATGTCATAAACATAAATTCTTTGTTAAGCATACACATAATCATGTCTTTTTTTTTACAAGAACATATGTTAAAACAATTTTAACCTTGACTACTTGTATAAACATAAATGTAATTATTATATTATAACATATGTTGGACAGTTTTAGCCTTAACTACTTGCATGACATAAACATACATATTAAGGATGAGCAACCACACATAGAGCTATAAACATGACCATATATCAACCTGAACGTAAACATGAGGATAACATAATCATGAACCTAACATTAACAAAACTTGAACATAAGCATAATCATAAACGAAATAAAATGTAAGCAGACTTGCATGTCATAAACTGTTAGTATTAGCTCTAGTACCAATTATGAGATGATTGATAGGGAAATTTTGTATTATATTTTATTAATAAAAGGTAAAGTTGGTCATTATATTTATTTCAGTTCAGTGACGAATGAATAAATATAATAATGTCCTGGATAGTAAGTTCTAATCTACAGCATATCAATTTGTTGAATTGATAGTGGGAGCCTGTAGATATATATAAACACTACTCTTAACTATTCATAGTCAAGCATTAATATACAAGGGCAATATTAATGTGTTAAGACTAGCATGTAGGTCAATAGATGCCTTAATCTCATAAATCATGGATTTGAGATATCAGATTGAAATATGTACTGAATGACCCGCCATGAGAAAGTTTCATGGATTATTATATGAGTGTCATACATTTTCTCATGTGACTATTGGTATAAATAGTTCTTAGATCTGAAGTCATTATGGTTCCCTACATAAGGAGTTGTGTACTTTGGTATCGACAAACACCACCTGTAATAAGGTGGACTATAAAGTTGATCACTGTGTATGCAATAAGTTATGCGGAGGGATGTAAGTGATGTAGATGAGATCTATCCCTTCCATATAACGGAAGCGATATATGTGGGTCCCTTGATTAGTATGACATAAGAATGCATGATAATGCTCAAATGAGTCAATATGAGATATTGAGCTTATTTGTTTAAGTATATCTATTTAGAGATCAAGAAACACAAAGATTGATAAGAGTATGATACCGTCTATGTCTCATTGATCAATCTAGATATCAAGAATAGAAGGATTGAATCATACAAGACTATAGACACAGAAAGGTTAAATTGGATATCGACATTCTCGTCACTTGGATAGCAATGATGTCTTGCTAAATGCCACTCATTGTTTATGTATCTAAAATAATTTTAGATACATTGTCAACATTACGATAACATATTAGGTCACACATAAAGAACAAGTTAATTTGGAGATGAGTTCATATGATGGATCATTGTATTAAGTCTAATCTGAATTATGCTCATTGAGTTGACTCAATTGGATCTAATTATTGGATTGAGTCCAATTCAAATTAGGCTCATGAAGTCAATTCACCAAGGAAGAAGAAAGGTCAATTTTGAATTGATCATGTAAGAGAGGAAGATCAAAAGGCAAGTGACCTTTGGTATTCATTAGATGGATATAAATAGGATTCTTGAATAGAATTTTCATTAGATGAAAATGGGAGAGTCCCTTGAGCTTCCTCCTTATCTTCTCTTTTCTTCTTGGCCGAAACTCCCTTGTGGGGTGCTAGCACAACCAACGGTTATTTTCTTCTCTAAGTAGTGAACTTGTTCGTATGGATGCCGTTAGAGGCATAGAGACTGATTGTGCTGAGACCCTTACTGCCAGGAGTCTATGTTTATGCTACAAAAGTATAACTCCCACTCATCAAACTTAGTATACGTGTTTTTTCCTTCGCATGGATCTTCTGGAAGGATCTAGCTAGTTTTTTTTGTTGCGCTTTTTGCGTGTTTAGTGGTCTAGATCATAACATAAACAACATAGGGTTTGGTGAGCTCCTGGGTTATGGTCACCGGTCATACTCAACTACGTAGGATTTGATGAGCTCCCCGACTAGGGTCACCAGTCACACTCAACCACATAGGATTTGGTGAGCTCCCAGGTTAGGTTCTCCGGTCACACTCAACCATGTAGGATTTGGTGAGCTCCCAAGCTAGGGTCTCCGATCACACTCAAACCATATATGAATGTAACCTTGTCACCTACAACTTGTGTACATGTTAATTATTCACTCAATCACATACATGCAAATAGAATATTTTATCATAAGATCAATAACGCACACAAACATAAGTTCCGAACCCTATAGTAATTGTTTACCAGTTCATACACATGACATATTATTATAAAATCCATCACATATATATTCATAACTAACAGACTAATCTAACACACCAAGTTACCTAGAACATGATTGAGTTTATAGCATACTAACCCATACAAGATGAAATGTTGCAACAAAAGAGAGGGATGCACTGCGATCGATAGTAATATTATCTTTATTATCCAAATTAATTAGAAGTTATTTAGTTATCATTTTTTACAATTAATTATGTTTTGTTCTTTAAGATCATATAGTTCATGTGTGTTCATAGTTCATATAAGCGTAGTACTGTCAAGAAGAAATTGATGAAGTGTGCTCCGAGGTAGCCGAATGTATATAAGATCATATCTATGAATAGGTATGTACATGAATTCATTTTATTGCATTTGAAGTGATAATATAGTCTCCAAACATGACTCATAATAGCTTCTCATGTCCTTGATCATATATAGTTTCCAAAATGTATGCACAATAAAAGTAGGAAAAGAAATTGTAAGTATAGCTAAAATGGATTTTTTTTTTATTAGGTTATAACCTACTATTAAGTAAGTTCCATAGGACAGATGAATCTAGTTTACATTTAATTCTTGTGTATAATTTTTAGTTCACTCTAGAATTTATATAACTGCCACTTGGCATTTCTTTAGACAAGATTCAAATCGTTGGTCTTCGTGATCCTAGTTTTTTCTTCTCTTTAAAACATATCGCCTCTTATTATTTTAGAGAGTTTCATTTGATGTTTTACTTGTTCTCTTAAGTGCTATGCCAGGAAATTGCTTTTGTTCTTTTCTTTTCTTTTTTTTGGATTTATATTAATAATTTCTTAAGCAATTGCTTGAGTATTCAGAAACTTGCACACAACTTCTGTCTTTGTTCTTGCTTTTGGCACACCAATCTGCACATGATTCAACCTTATTTATGGTCAATACACCTTAGTGACTTGGTCATGGAGATGATAAACATCTTGTTGGTTATTCTATTTTCTTTTATAATGCTTATTTATTTCGAGCTTGATGATATCTCAGTTAATTTGTCCAACTTTTCATCATTCTGTAATGACACCATCATAATGGTTATTTTCCTCCTGATTATTGAGTATTGTAGATGAACACTCTTGCAATTGATCTGTTGCAATTCTATGATTATATGCTAATTCCTACTTTTAATGAGCGTCTCTGAATTTTATTCATTATGTTGGTAGAAGTCTATTTATTTGAATAACTTAATCCCACTTTCCATGCTCTTCTATCTTCTCAGAATTAGGACGAACTAGAGTGGACGCCTTGGTTTTTCATGGAGGATCGATGCATTGAACAAATAGGCATGAGTCAAGTCTTGGTGTCTATCCTTACATGGAGAAACTGTCAAGCATTGTATATAATACTGCACGTTTTATGTTTTCATTTGAGAAGCTATTGCTAAGTTTGTTTCTAACTAAATCCTTCAATGGCTCAATTTTTGTTACAATATCTTGTAGTCTAAGATGGATAATTAATGTTATTGTCACTTTTTATTAATGTGAAGTATTTTTATGATGCTATTATTCTTGCAGAATTGGATTAATCCCAATATTTTTTAATTATTTTAATAATTTAAATTTTAAATATAAGACAATGATTATTTTTAAACCGTTGTTAAACTATTGAAATCACGATGATTTTTTTTGTTGTAAACACAAGAGACAACGATTTTTATTTGTTGTTAAACTGTTGTTTATTCCAACCAAAGACAACGGTTTATAACAGTTGCTAAACTGTTGTCCATCATCCTAAACGACAATAGTGAGAAATCGTTGCTAAATTGTTGTCAATCATCTTAAACAACGATGAAAAATCGTTGCTAAACTATTGTCAATCGTCCTAAATGACAACGATGACAAACCGTTGTCGTTGGTCAACGACAATAGTTTTTCACCATTGTCTTTGAGAACTCTTTTTAACAATATGACTTTTAACAATAGTTTTTAAGGGCTTACAACAATGGTGAAAAATCGTTGTTGAATCCAAAATTTCTTGTAGTACACGTGTGCACACGTAACATGCAAATAGACAGTCAACATAGTAACTCCTAAAGTACATACCTGACATGTGTTCACTTAACATCATATGCATAATTAGCAAGTTAACTTAGTCAACATGGTATCTCCTAGAGTACATACTCTATATATGTATACTCTACACAATATAGATATCTAAAGATAAGACTGTATAAGAAATAACTAGATCATTTGTAAGATCAAGTATGCAAGTATCAAGCATGGATAAATACGAGTAAATTTAAGGTAAAGAAACCTAATCCATTAATTAAAAATAACCATACACTAAGTTTAATGAACTATAGAGGCTAAGGAAGAAGTACCCCTTTTTAATCATAGCTCATATCAAATAACTCCCACATTGAGATGCTCATATCAAATCAGATTCCTATATTAAAAGGTATAATTTAGCTAATTCCATTATGCATTCAAATAGCTAAATCATATCCCAAAACTAATTGGGGAAAACCTTAGTCGAATGATCAGTAATTAACCCTATGTAGTGATTAACTTTAATTAATCCACTTTATCAATCAAATAAGGGTTAACCTCATTATCAATGCTAATTATTCCATCCAATCATTTAATCCATATCTTAGATTAGCTATGCATTATGAATCTTTTAATCCCTTACCCATTGATCAACTCATCCACTAATCCTCATTGATTAAATTTAACAAATGAAATCCAATACCCAAATCAATCAATTAACTAATAAATTACCCAACAACATGAGCAATTAGATGATAAACTATTCTTAATCCACTAATTAATCAAAGATTTTCCAAATGATCTTAGATTAATCTAATCAATGATCTATTTAATCAAGGTTCGTTACCTAATTAGCGGCACTAGGCTTCTCCGACAACTGATCATAGCAGCAGCTGGTCAAGGTGAAGGGGGTGACAAATTTGAGAAGATCGATGAAGGTCGGCAGTAGGGATCTGACAGTACATAGGAGGTTCTTGCTCACTGACGGGGCATGACTGGCGTCTCTCAAATTGTCTGGTGGTACTCTCTACGGTCGACAGTGTCGGTAATGTGGGTTGTGATGTTAGGGTGTTAGCAACTACCGGCCATCGAGTCATGGTGGTCGACGATGGTAGATCAACAGGGGAGAAGGAGAAGGCTTCAGCAAAAAGCGGAGATAGGATATGGTTGGATAAAAAGTAAAAGAATAACAACATAGTTTTAGATTTATATATATAAGTTAACCTTAGGTTAATTAATCCAATCAACTCCCAACTTAATTGATATTCCAAATAGGCTTTTGTTAAGCCTAATAAATCTATCCACTAAAACATGTCATATAGACCTGGATTAAATCATGAAAATTTCTAAAAATTCTTAGAAATTTCTATAAGGTAATATCTCTAATAATACTTATTATTTAATTGTCGTATCTTATATTTGCCCTCATTAATAAAATTTGATCCCCAAATTTACTGCTCAAACTCAGGGATTTCATCTAATGATTATAACTAAATTGCACACCAATATGCAAGTTCATCCTAGTATCATGAACAAATCTCGAATCATAAGGGATTAAGGTTCACATATAAAATTACCTGATGATCTACTTCCAAGTAGATTGTGATGACTTTGTAGGTTATGAGCTCACCATGTTTACGCTACTCCCATATTGCTGCCTAGCCATCTGGTGGGTAAATCAACTACCTTCAAAATCCATAACACACACTATTAGTCGATCCTCTAATGTCTGTATAGTGCACTCTAATTGACTATCTGTCTGAGGGTGGAATGCTATACTAAAACAGAGCTCTATACTAATGGCTTGCTGTAAAGTCTACAAGAACTGTGATGTGAATCGCCGATCTATATCCGGTATGACACTCAGAGATATACAATAAACTTTACTAATCAATCCAAATAATCTATCCCATGTATAGATAGAAATGTGTAGATTTGGTTAACCGATCAATGATTATCCAAATCACATCATGTGCTCCCCGTGTCCTGGGTAGCTCCACAATAAAGTCCATCATGATATGCCTCCATTAACATTTTGGTATCAGTATCTACTAAAATAATCCTATTGGTCTCTAATGTTCAACCTTCATTTGATGACATACTAGACATCGAGTTACAAAAATCCGTGATGGGGTTCTTCATGTTATTCCACCATTAGCAACACTTGAAGTCTCTATACTTCGGATACCACCTAGATGTATCACAAATCTATATCGATGTGTTTCTTGGAGTAAATCCCCTTGGAGAGGATATTACCTTGGAACACACAATCTCTCACGACAATAAAGAATTTCATTCTCATCATACAAGAATTCTATCTATAGTCCTGAGACTACTCTACTACATATAATCTAAAGATACTAATTACTAGCTTGATCCCTCTAAGTTTGCTCAACATTAGGTGACTAAGCAACCATGGACATCAAAGCCCTTCGCTTTATTTGTCCCTACTATACCAATCTCAACTCAAAAACTCTACATCAATCCTACGATCATAACTCAATGACATGCCAAAACCTCTCAAGATTTTCTACTCAATGTATCTACTACCACATTAGCTTCATCTAGATGATAGCTAATAATGCAGTCATAATCTTTCAAGTATTCCATCCATTTCCTCTGTCTAAGGTTCAACTCTTTCTGAGTAAATGAGTACTTAAGGCTCTTATGATATGTGAAAATCTCAAAAATGATCTCATAACAATAATATCTCTAATTTTCAATTCAAAAATGATAGCTACTAACTCTAAATCATAAACTGTATAATTTTTCTCATGATCTTTCAACTAATGAGAAGCATACAATACTACTCACTCCTACTACCTCAAAACAGTACCTAATCCTTGATATGATTCATCTATGAAAAATATAAATCTGTCTTCACCAAAAGATAATACCAAAACAGGTGCAATTATTAGCTTTTGCTTAAGCTCCTAAAAACTAGCATCACAAGTCTCTAATCTAGTAAATTTCATTCTCTTCTTGGTCAGTTGAGTCAATGGCGCTAGAAAAACACTCAATAAGTCCCCCATAATATCCATTAAAACCAAGGAAACTATGAATCTCCTATACAAACTTCTGTTGCTCCCAACTAGTAATAACTTCTATCTTCTGTGGGTCTATAAATATGCCCTTGCTAGAAATAATGTCTCCTAGAACTCTAACAAAAGCGAGCCAGAATGCACATTTACCAAACTTTGTATAGAGATGTTCTCGACGAAGCATCTCTAGAACTATGCGAAGATATTATTTGTGATCCACCTCGGATCAGGAATATATCAAAATATTATCAATGAAGATGATGATAAATTGATCCAAATACATTGGGAATACTCAGTTCCTCAAGTCCATGAATACATCTGGAGCATTGGTAAGTCCAAATGACATTACCAAGAACTCATAATGTCTGTACACTAACACACTCAACCATAAGATCATTGGTAGCACAACGAGTTTATAATTTGATCACCAACTATAAATCATCAACTCTATAGATACCATACACGTGCAACTCCTCATGTCACTATCAACGATAATTACCTAACAATACACCATCAAGTAAGATATCTACTACTAGATCTTCAGATCATACATATCACAAAATCTGATTTCACCATATCCACCAATCCCAAATCATCCTCAACATCAATCAACCTTGATAGTTTCATGAGTAGAAATAGAATTAAAGGAAATCATCTATCTTTTTAATAGAGTATCGGAGATGTACTTGAAAATACCTAAACCATGAACTACTCTTGACTTTTAGGTGGAAAGCTAAGGAGTTCAAGATATCTGAGTGAAGTGATGTACTACCCTTGCTAAATCTCATTAATGATAGTAAACATCTCTGACAACATGAGATAATAACTGCTTGGCTTATAGTACCCAAACAAATTATTCCTTCGTCGTTATTCTCGACGAATCATAAAGATGGTTGGTCCGAGGGTTGCAAGGTTACCACTCTTACTCAGTCGTTGAGTATAGAACAATAAGTGACCAATTAGTACATGTAAAGCCCGAAGAATTCCCAAATTTATTTTAAAAAGGTCCTAGTATTTTTCTAGAATTTTAGGATATTTGTACGTAATTTTTGGAGTACCGGAAGTAGCAAAAATAAAAAAAAAGGTCGCTTAAACGGTCTACGCGGGAATTGAACCCGAGAGCTGTCGTTTAAGCGAGAATGAGGGAACCAGTTGTGCCAGCAGCGGCCGCTGGAAGGATAGGAAGCCAATTATATTTATATTAGAGTGAGTCCTAGAGATCACTTAATATAAATAGGGAAGAATAAGTGAAGAGTT
>JBBMJZ010032163.1:0-10119 GCA_037833815.1 Zingiber zerumbet
ATTTATTTAAATATAGATGATGATATAATAGGAGATAGAGCTCAATGGCGTAAAAGGATTCATACAGCCGACCCCACTTAGTGAGAAAAGACCTGGTTGTTATTGTTTTTGTATTTAAACTGGAGTATATGTGAAGCAGCAAACTATATACTACATGTACTAGTATCCTAGGAAATGATATATTAATTAAAGATGAGTATGATAATTCTGAAGCAGTACATCAATGTCAGATAAGGATAATATTATATTAAATTGGAGAGATTTAAGATCTCACCCTACCCTAATCCAATATTACTTGAAGAAATATGATGGCTAACATGGTCTTCTTAATTTGGAGTTTAGAATAAATATAGTTAGCTAACAAAATTTTAAGGAGCACTAAATAGAGACAGTGTGATATAATTAATCCAATTATATATTGGAGCTCCGTGCTAGTTTTGATGTGATCAAGTAAGTCAGATTAGGTCCTGTTGGAGTTTAACTCTGTGTCGAAGTGTGCAGGAGTTTAGAAGCACGGGAAGTCGAGCGGAAGATGCAGCTAGCGAAAAGGACGGCACGGGAGAGAACCGAAGGGCTCGGTGCGTTTGAGGGACGAGATGTTGCGGAAGAGTACACCGGCGAACGAGAAGAGCGCGTGCGGCGATCCGAGGGATGAGAAGCCGAAGCGGAAGCCTACTCGAGAAGAAGATCGAAAAATTGGTCCGGGTGAGCCTTATTCTGGATGCATGCGATCACCCAGGTGATTGGAGCAGTATAAGAGTGAAAGGAGGCTGGAAATGATGCTGGAGGCACCTTTAAAGGGAATTGAAGGCGCCTCCGCACCTCATTGTCAAAGGCACCTTCCATGGCTGGAAGGCGCCTTTGATGAACAGTACGAAGACGCCTTCCAGCCTTATAGAAGGCGTCTTCGACGAAGCTGGTTTGAACGTTGGTTAGGATAAAGTCTTATCCTCGCTTGCCTCCCTGAAGGCGCCTTCCATAATAAGATTTTCCAGATGTTATAAAATAACCCCTGGACCTAGGAAATAGAAACAACACTTGTGATCGATTCATCTTGAGTTCTAAAGCTGTAATTGAGTGCGTCAACTGCTGTAAGAGGCTTCTCCGCCTGATGAAGAGTTTACTGAGCTTTTATTTTCCTTGGATTAACAACCTCCCTAGTTGTAACCAAGTAATTTGTTGTGCCTCTTCCTTTTAGTTTATTTACTTTGTTTATGCAAGTGTTCGATTTAATTACGCTATAAAGTTCAAGGAAGATTCGCTTGATTTTTTTTGCAAGGCTATTCTCCCTCGTCTAGCCGGCCGCTACCGGGGCCCAGCAAGTGGTATCAGAGCAAAGTTCGCTTCAGAAGGACTCACCGCCAAACGAAGCACACGAAATGACCGGCTTAAGCATCTACCCACCGAAATTCGAGGGGGATTTCGCTAACTGGAAGAGGAAGATGGAGGTATTTTTCAAAACTGGACCAAAAAGGAACAGGTTGATTTCGTGGCAAACAGCAAAGCAGGGTTCCATCTGCTAAGCGTCTTACCACCGCAAGAAGTCATCAGGATCGAAGCCTACAAGTCTGCAAGGGAGCTCTGGGAGAAATTCCTAGAACTATACGAAGGAACCTCGGAGGCAAAACTCGTGAGACGAAATCTGCTCAGAAACCAGATCAGCAACATCAAACTGGAAGAAGGCGAAACCGTTGCACACCTTCATTCAAGGATCAAGAAGCAGCTCATCACTGGACTCACGAATCTCGGGGAAAAAGGTAAGCAACCGAGATTCGCTAAGGTACGCTCTCAATGCATTCCCTAGAAATCCTGAATGGGCATCATTAGTAGATGCTTATTATATATCTAAAGATTTAGAATCTACTCCCTTAGAAGAATTATTTTCAACTTTTGAAGTCCATGAAACGAGATGTGCAGGTTCGAAGAAGGAGCATAACATTGCCTTAAAGGCAAAGATGGACGAACAAGATTCAGAATCTTCTCTTGATGATAATAAAACAGCGCTAATGGTATGTAAATTTAAAACATTATTTAAAACTAAAAGATTTAACCAAGTACAAGGTAGAAAAAGAAGGATAAAATGCTACCACTACAATGAAGAAAGACATATAAAAGATAACTGCCCTAAATTGAAAGACAGGACAAGAGCAAGAACAAGAAGCCAACCCAAGTGAACAAGTACAAAAATATGAGGACGAATCGGAAATTGAAGCCATCGCCGGCCTTGCGCTAGTGGCAAGTCACCAAGAAGAAGGAGACGAAGCAAGCTCCTCCGAAATGAGCATCAAAAGCATCGATGAAGAGGGAGTGACATCAGAAGAAAGCAGTACTTCAGGGGGAGCTTCAGATCACGGATCGACAAGGTAAGTCAAATACAATCTCTTCCTCTCGACAAGTCATTTCAGTTTATAAAACTATTAACAAAAAAATTGTTATAAATTAGAAAAAGAAAATAAAGAGTTAAAATTAATTTTAGCCAAATCTTGTCTATTAGAAGACTATGATAAAATAAAAATTGACAATGAAAGTTTAAAAAATGAAATAGAAAATTTGAAAAATCATGCATGCTCAAATATTCAATATGTTAGAAAATATAGTGGATTAAATTGATACCTTAAATATCATAAGGGTCAAATTAGAAAAATTTCACAGAAATGCATACCTAAGAAATTTTTAATTAACCCAGTAGAAAGGAACCTATATTGGGTTCTAAAAGCATATTTGGATTGAATATCTTTAAATTATGACTTTCAGAGTAAATTAAATATTAAATTTCTTTAAAAGGCTTTGTCTAGAAAGTGATTGTTGTTCCAATATCTAAGAAAGCATAGTGTTTAGCCACAGCCTAGAAGCCAATTATTGAAATAAATATTTAATTGACTAACTGTTAAACATTTAGAAGTTATAAAAATGCCCTAATTTTCTGTTAAAATTTAATTAATTCTTATCTTTTTAACAATTAGAAATTTTTTATTAAAAATGCCTTATTATGTTTACTCTTAGACTTTTAAATAAACCCCATTTTTACTGTGATCAAAAGGGGAGTAAGGAGATACTTGCAAATTTATTTTGCAAAACTTGAAAATTTTTTGCAACTTTTACTTGGGAAAATTTTTTTACTTGCAAAATTTTTTACTTGCAAAAATTAGAATTTTTTTAATTACCCTAACTTAACTTGGGTTTGATCACGTCAAAAAGAGGGAGATTGTTGGAACCCCGTGGTAGTTTTGATGTGATCAAACAAGTCAGGTTAGGTCCTGTTGGTGTTTAACCCTGTGTCTAAGTGTGCAGGAGCTTAGAAGCACATGAAGTTGAGTGGAAGGCACAGCTAGCGAGAAGGACGGCACGGGAGAGAGCCGACGGGCTCGGTGCGTCTGAGGGACGAGGTGTTGCTGAAGAGTACACCGATAGACGGGAAGGATGCGTGCGGCGGTCCGAGTGACGAAAAGCTAGAGTAGAAGCCTGCTCGAGAAGAAGACTGGAAAATGGGTTCGGGTGAGCCTTATTCCGGATGCCCGTGATCACCCAGGCGATTGGAGCAATAGAAGAGTGAAAGGAGGCTAGAAATGCTGCTGGAGGCGCCTTTAAAGGGAAATGAAGGCGCCTCCGCGCCTCACTGTCGAAGGCGCCTTCCAGCCATGGAAGGTGCCTTAAAATTTTTCAGGGGCTATAAAATGACCCCTGAACCTAGGAAATAGAACACAACACTTGTGATCGATTCATCTTGAGTTCTAAAGTTGTAATTGAGTGTGTCAACTGCTGTAAGAGGCTTTTCCGCCTGAAAGAGAGTTTACTGAGCTTTTATTCTCTTTGGATTAACAACCTCCCGATTGTAACCAAGTAATTCGTCGTGCCTCTTCTTTTTAGTTTATTTGTTTATGCAAGTGTTCGATTTAATTACGCTATAAAGTTCGAGGAAGGTTCGCTTGATTTTTTTTGCAAGGCTATTCTCCCTCGTCTAGTCCGCCGCTACTGGGGCCAACATTATAAAGTTACGTGTCCTATTGACTCTCCATCTAAGATTCGAGAGCAACTAGAAAGATGCAACAATATGTACCTCTTCGAGTTATTAGATGAATCTGGAAAAAAAAATAAGCACATTTGCACAAGTCATAAATCTGGTATGCAAATAATTAGTTAACTAGTATATAAATGCCTCCTACCTCAACAAAATTACACCACTGGCACAGCAAGCGAAACCTTCCACTCAAAACTAACCTCCATCCTGCTATCGCCCTATTTACAGCTGAGGAAATAAATGATCTTTAACGTCATGAAGAAAATACATAGTATGAAATACAGAAACTTAAATGTCTAGCTGATCTTACAGAGATTCTTCTGCCCATCTCCACGACAAATGAAGAAGACAAAATCATAAATCAAATTGAACTGATGGGAATTTCCCTACAAAAAAAAAATACTACCGACTATTAATAGAAATGTCAAGCAGGATGTTAGATGGTAATCATATATTCAGCTATCTACACTTACAGACAAATCTAGACTTGACATAAGCTTGCCAATCTCATCAAATATTGTACTCCTGGATCAAATCAAACAACAAATGAACTATAAAAAAATCAGTACATCAGATTAAGGCATATCAAATAGATATCTATTTTTTTGGAAGGAACAATGAACAGTCCATTAGCATTTCTTCTAGAGTATGTCTGACCAAGAAAGAAAACAGTGGTTTTAACTCCCAGAAGCACTGTTGGAAATATTTTCCATTATTACTACCCATATTTTGAGAGCCAACTGACAAGGTCTTCAGAAGAATAATCACACAAATTTCAATAGACAAAAAGATGGTGCAAGATGTTCGTTATCAATAAAAATGGAACCATAAGCATGTTTTTTTCTGACAAACCAAGTAAAAAAAGGTTGCTTTGTTTTAAATAAAGTAAACTTTCAATAATATGAAATACAAGATGATTCAAGTTCACAATTCTACAACTGTGTTCGCTTTAACACACGAATGCATTGCTAGATATGAAAATGATTTATAACTAATGAGTTAATCAAAGCTAAAGGAAAAGCAAGTAAAACAACAAAGAAGAGTATGAAAATTTAAACTATCCAAAAGGCACAAACCCTGATTGACCTCTAGATTCCAACGATTTAGAAAATGCAGCTAATCTTGCCTTTCCTCCAGAAGGCTGACTATTAGACATTATATCTGCACAAAAAATTAAAAGGCACACTGAAATTAGTTTGGCATAATTCTGTGATGTCACAGAAAAGAACAAGATAGCCACAAATGCTATGAAATTCTGCAACCAATGCCATTAGTGAATCCAATTTCGTTCTTGTTTTTCTACTGAAAAACTAATAGTCCACTGCAGCAAAAAACATAGTAAGACTAATTATACTCTCAAACAGTGCATGAAGAGTCAGCCAATGTATATGGATTTGTCCAGAGGCCTTTACTGAAGAATGTTAAGGAGATCGAGTAGAGACTGATCGCTCCCTTTCATGCCTTGCAACGTCATTATAAATGAAGGCTGAAGCCAACGACTCAACAATCTGAAATGTGTATTCCCAGTGTACACAATGCATATTATTTATTCATAAACCTAACGTACTAACATACTAGCATTTATATCAGTCAAATCGGCGATCAATTAGATCACTGTCCTCACTTCATTTTAGCCAACTTGCTCCCCATGATTTGCACAGATGGTACGCTCTTCCGTGCTCAAGGATCCACAAACTATTTATTTTTTCTCATAAAGAAAAATATAATTATAAAAAATCTTCTTCTCACTTATGACGTCGAAAACAAAAATTGAAGACAATCGTCGACCCAAAGAGAAGAACCTTTTCCACTCACCAGAATACCTGGAGAAGACCTCGAAGATATCAAATGGCTGCAGCGCCAACGATTCCATGGTCCCGATCACCTAGGGTTGACACAGATACGATCCTGAAAGCACGAACCTCGGATCAAGCCCGTGAAATCGAGGGCCGAAGACGCTCAATCGCTTCGCCCCTTTCCCTCAAAGAAAGAAGGAGAGGGAGAGAGACGAGTTCAAGATGGTCTTCTTCCCGCACCCCCGCTTTACCCACGTGAACTCGAGCGACCTGGTTTTGCTTTCGCTTATAAATGAAAGTCAAAAAGTGTCTCGCTGTTTTTTTTCCTTCTCTCTCACACACACACCCAAAACAGAAACATTTTTGATAAAAATTACCATAAAAAATTCAGTAAAAAAAATCAATTTGATCATAAAAATCTATTTTTCTTATAATTTATTAATTTAAATTTTTTAATATAATATGGAAGGAGAGAGGAGCCAGGAGGGCAATGTATAAGATATGAATAGGATTTTATATCTTTGGTATCCATTCTCATTTACTAAATCTATCCTAATTGATTTGCATATCAATTGTATACTTAAGTGCCGTTTAGTTTAGGAATTTAGAAATAAGAGAATTGATTTATTCCTAAATTTTATATTTAGTTGATTGGAATAGAATTAAAATTTTAGAATAAAATTTAAAAAATTAGATATTGATGAAACTCACCTCCTCTATTGGTTTTAATGGGAATGATATTGAGAATTAAGTTTTGGATGAAAATACTCTTAATATATTTGTTCAAATTTTCTTTTATATCACTTTCTTTTTTCGTGTTCTCTCTCATGATATTTTTTCTCTCCTCATTTTACCATCATACTTTCTTTCTCCTCAATCTCTTCCATCACACATTATCTTTTATCATTTTCTCTCATCACACTTTTTCTCTCTTCATTCTTTCTCATCATACTTTATCTTTCATCATATTTTCTCTCGCCTCATCTCTCTTTTCATGCTCTTTCCATAACACTCTCTTTCTGTTGGGTCACGTCCCCAGAGCTATGGTGTCACGATAGAACATCCAGGTTGTCACCTAAGTATCCGCAGTTTAAACCCTAGCTATGACGTATTTGTAGGAATTTTTTCTCCAAATGGGGGGCGCAATTAAAGGATGCTGGGCTTCTAGGCTGACTGTCGTGTGCGCTTCCCGATTTACCCTGGTGGTCGGTGGGAAACTTCCATGGAGCCAGACCGGTCACCCCTAGGGATAGTCAATGAGGCTAACTGGGATTATCATTTTTTTTTTCTCTCTTTTTGTTAGGTCAGAAAGACGCTAGAGGGGGGAATAGCGTTCATCGCTTTTTAGAAAATCGAGAATACGCGACAGAAAAAAAAAACATGAAAGTACAAACACAAACATAAGTAATTTTTTACTTGATTTAGAGCCTTCGACAACTCCTACTCTAAGGCCCACGTTAGTTGAGTATTTTTGTTGATCACTATCAATTTGAATAATGACTTATAAAGATTGAGTATAAGAATTGAAATGTAAATGTTACTGACAAACAAAAAGAAATTGAAGAAGTCTTCTTTCTTCGAACTTCAGAGTAATCTTTCGATGTCGTCGGAGCCTTTTCGGAGCAGCACGTGAATATAAAAGTTGTAGCAGATGATTTCTAAAGTTGCTAGTCAAAGGCCTTTATATAAGCCCATTCTGGGTGCCTTGACCATTATTGACATGGCAATCTCTCATTGAAACTTGATCCGTCAAGTTTATCCACCTCCGGGCACCTAGAACCCTTCCGGACACTGATAACTATCATTTTGTCATAACATTTTGATCCATATAGGCATACATTTCAATCTTCTCATATGTTAAAGTCATGTTTACACCATATTTCATGAGTTAGAGACATTTATAGACTTAATTGCAAATTATATCGTATTTGTGGTATTTGATGCTAATATTTTGTTATATGTTTTGTAGGATCAAAAGGGTCATGGACTTGATCAGATCAGACCAAGTTTGGATTCAAATCTAGGGCTAATTAAAGAGATCAAGTTCTGAAGCAATATGGACCGTCCATCCAAGATCGGAGCGGATCTAAACCATCCATTGAAGATCTGGTCCATCCGAGCTAGGAGAGAGTAGATCAGGACCCTTGATGAAGATATGAGCCTTTGGATCATATTTAGATCAAATCTCACCGTTGGATCATACTAGGAGAAATCTCATCCGTCCATTCAGATCTCAGATTTGATTTAAAAGGGAGAAGCTACAGCGCCATTTCCTTCGTCAATTTGCTACAGTGCTGCTCGCGTCAAGAAGTAGAGGAGCGCGATCTGCTCCGGTGATCTCCTTCTGATCTTTCACCGCCGACGATTTATGAGGTCAAGGGCGACCCTTCCTCCGGCTGAAATCCATCCATCAGCGCTGACAATGTCACTTCGATCATCTGATTTCCATTTATCGCTGTGATTTTGGGAAGAAGAAGAAGCGAGGAAGGAGAGAGGCAGTGAATTCAACCTATTCTCTTGATCTTCCAACTAGCAATCATCTTCCTCCAGCTCACTTTGGTTCAAGACTTTCCCTCTCTCATTTATGCAATTATGTTTCTTTTCAATTTCCAGTTTCATTTCTGTTTTCTTGGTTTTCAATTTCTTAGGTCTGAATTGGTAGGGTTAGACGAAGGTTTAGATCTATTTCATTGCTTTTAATTCATTTGAACGTTTGCAAGCTCTTTGAGTAAAGATTTGAATGTGAGCTTGTGTTGGTTTATGAGCTGGTTCCGGATATTGTGCAATTGGTTTTATTCTGGGCATTGCTTGGATTGAATCTGTTGTTTGTTTCTATTAGTCTTTACTCTACTTAGTTATGTTCTTCTCCATGAACCTGAGTATATCTCTTATCATGTGACGAATGGTTGACTTGATCTATTATGAATCTAATCTTCATAATTCAATTTGTTCTTGCCTTGCACTTGCTTAGTTTCATTTTGTTAGCACTGTTTGATTTGAGAAGTATTAGTTAGTTCATTAGTTCAATTGTGGAAGGAGTTTAGTTTGATTCTGTAACATGATCTTGATTCATGTTTGTCATTTGTGACTTGGATTAATTCATGCTTTGATCTTGTTTGTGTTTGATCGTTGCAAGAAAAGTAGGTTAGATCAGTTTCAATTAATTGTTCAAGCTTCCTTAATTTCTTTGCTCTTCTTTAATTCAATCCATCAGTAGTTTAGATAGGTTATCTTTTACTACTTGTCTTTTAGCATTTATAGTTTAAAACTCAAAATCCCATATCCAATAAATTGATCCTAAGTCTATCATTTTACCATTTACATTCCTTGAGAGAGACGATCCGAGTTATCATATACTACATTAGTGTAGAAAGGGATTCGGTGAAATTATTTGATACCCAAATCACGACAAAAATTGGGTTTATCAAATTTGGCGCCGTTGTCGGGGAATGTAGCGGTGTTTGATACCTTAGGATTGTTTCTTTTTCTTTTTACATAAAATTTTTAAAAAAATTGTGCAATTGCTTTCATATTCATATATCCATGTGTTTGATCTTTTATGCTCCTGTATCTTCTGATTTTATTTGCTAGTGTTTCAGTGTAAGAGTAGGAAACTTCTTTGACCATGGATCCATATTATCAGTACTATCAGCCTCAGACTTGGTTTTTTCAGCCTGAATATCAGTACTACCCACCTGTGGATCAATCAAATTTTAGGCCTGAGGTCGTACATAATCAGTTTACTGACTCATATTCAGCATATCAAAGCCTACAAGGAGTTCAGAATGATTATATAGCTATGCGAAAAAAGATTCGTGGTATTCAACAATTCAAGGAAGAGACATTGAGTGAATATTGGAAGAGATTCAAGGAACTTTGCTCTAGTTATCCTCAACATCAAATCAGTGATCAATTGCTTGTCTTACATTTTTACGATGGGTTATCACCGTTTGATTTGTACTTAGCGGATAAAGCTAGTGGAGGGCTCTTGATTGATAAGACTCCTGATGAAGCTATGAAACTTTTGGAAAACATGGCTGCCAACCCTCAACAATTTAGAAATGGGCAACCGGTTACCATAAGAGTTGATGAGATTATTCCTACGGATGTAGAGGTGCCTGAGAAAAGGGATTGTAGTGTTTTTGATAGACCTGATCTTGATTTTATTACTTCACAGGACTCCTCTAATATTTCTTGTTGTGATGCTGTAGTTGTAAGAATTTCTGACTCTACTGATACTGTTGTTGTAGATGTTGTTGATGATGCAGGTACTGATGTAGATGATGATGTAAGTGTAGGGGATTG
>JBBMJZ010032187.1:0-10116 GCA_037833815.1 Zingiber zerumbet
CATTTTCATTTTTTTTTCTTTCAGGAAATCAAGCACCCCCTCGATATTTCACTGCTGTTCTTAAAATAAAAAACTTAAATCTCGCGCTTAAAATAGTTGGAGGAAGGAATTCAATTCAATTCAAAATAGTTGGAGTAAGGATACTTTCTATCCAATTTAGACGGATGATTCGTAGATGGATTAGTATATTCATCCGCCTATTAGGTAAACAGAAGTACAAAATAAATACGGAGAAATTTACCATCCGTAAATTTTTTTACTTTCTGGTCCCTTTGCATGCATTGATAGGATGAATGACCTCTACTTGTGAAATAGGTGGAGATTATCTATCCCACCCATGCATGCAAAGGAAAAAAATGGTCCAAGAGGATCTAACCTCGTGATTGTTCTTGTAGTAATTTTAATTTAGCGTCCATCAGATAAATCCAAAATCTTAAACCCCAAATTCCATAACCCTAACCCCAATGCCCAACCCTAAACTCTAAACCCCAATCTCACGACGTCAATTCCTTCGACGTTGACTGAAATTTTCCACCCCAAAGTAACCGTCCGTGCATTTCCTCGAAATTCAACCGATCAACGCCGCGATTTTACTTGCACTAACCTCGTCGTCGATCGCAAGGCGTGTGGTGATTAATCGTCTTAATTTCAGTTTTATTGCTCACGCACTTCCGATGAAGAATTCGAACAAAAAAAAAAAAATCTCGTATAATATTGTATAATTTACACGATCGTGATCAGTTACGTTCGCCGGTGGCGAATCCCGGCGCCGGCCGCCCTCTCACAGGAAGGGCAGAGCACCGCCGCCGTCATCGCCGTCGCCTTCACAAGCTGCACCAGCTCCTTCTTCAGCCTCCGGTTCTCCTCGTCCAGCCTCTCGCAGCGCCGCTTCAGGTGCTCGTGCTCCGCCTCCATCTGCCTCGTCTTCGTCCTCGCTCGCCTGTTCTGGAACCACACCTCCACTTGCCGCGGCCGGATGCAGAGCCGCTCGGCCAGATCCTGCTTTTGTTCCTGCACGCAACGAAAGTCTCAACCGTCCGCAATGAATTCTGCACGGGTTCATTCGATCGATTACCGTATCGAGAGTGCTGCGCTCGCCGAAGCTTTCCTCGAGCAGCAGGACTTGCTCCCTCGTGAGCTTGAGCTTCTTCTTCCTCTCGCTGCTGCAGTTGCTGGCTGCTTTTCCAGTACTGACGACGGCTTCTTCTTCGTCATCTTCTTCCTTTAACTGAACCGGAAACAGAGCACCGAAATGAAGCGTGGCAGTAGGGTTAATTCTGGTGCCAATTCCGAGTGCAAGCCTGGTGTCGCATTCTTCTTCCCCTTCCATGAACTGATGAACTGAAACAGGGGAGGACGAGGACAGATCAATTTGGCTGGAAGAAGGGAGACATGGGCTTTATAGATAAATAAATCAATCTTTGAATAAACCATTAACTCATCCCTTAAATTTCCTGGCAGTTTCCTGAAGATTTTTTTTTTTTTTTTTTAGTTTTAAATTTAAGAGAGTCAAGTGACAAATATGCTAGTGGTCTGCGTGCTTGATTGATCAGTTTCTGTCAGTGCAGAATAAATCTCATTTAATTTTGACATGGTTCAGTTACGGTCGTGCAGATGATTATTGTTACTAGATCACAAGATCTAAATCTTGAAGAGTAAGATTTTGGTGAAGCAATGAGTGCATGCAGTTGATCAGGGAGTTGACAGAATGATCCCCCTGCTGCTGTTGGGTCCAGCACCTGCAACCCTAATTCCCAAGCAAGAAACACATGATTCATCACCATTATTATAACGTATGAGGAGGAAAGGGTGCGGACCTTAATTGTTTGTGTAAATATGCTCCATTAGATGATCTTAACTATGGCATTAACGTCTCTTCATGGCACTGTTTGACTAATTAATTATGGCAGTAATGCATGAGAGTTGAAGGTTTAGGATTTGGAGGAAGGAGACATGATTTGGAATATGATAAAAAGATCTTTCTTTCTGTCTTGCTTTCTTTCTTTCTGTCTTGTAGGAAAAAGAAAGGTCAGCAAATCAAAACATACCCAATTGATTTTGATTTTCTCCTTATATATCCAAGCCCATCCTGCAAAGACGACCTACCATAAAGCTCATTATCCATTAATAACTTATTAATATTAATGAACCAAATTATTAAACCTACACATTTACTAATATAAAAACTCCCTTTATAAGATAAAACACTAAATCACTTAATTATGAGATTTAATTCTTAATGATAATTGTTGTGTGTGTTAATTCTAGTATTAATCCACCAATTGGAGACGTAAGCCTTCAATATATTCCTAAGAGGATCCTATATTTTTGTTGAAAATCAAAGGTATGCATCAAAAATAAAGTGCAACACCATCAATCTCTTTCGAGAGACGGAGAAAGCCTCGTATAAATTTTCGGTTACAAGAGAAAGTTACCGAAAAGCTTGTAGAATATGAGCCTTCACTTGATTCAAAACCTTTGGAAATTGTTTAGCTTTTGCACTTTTGTCACAGGAAGCCAAAGACTTATATAAACAAGACTTCAACAGCTAATTTCTGAATACTTTCAGTTGGAATTCAAAAATTATTCATTACATAGCCAAAGGCCAATAGGTTAGTCGACTAGATAAACTTCCAATCAACTGCCATAGTGTCTAGTCAATCGAATCCTAATCTAGTCGATTCGTACTCGAAGCCGCCTTTCTCATCGTTTAAGAACTGCGACTAGATAACAATTAGAAGTAAATTATTCAACACCAGAAATTTCTCAACATGACTAGTTCTGATTACAAGATAGTCTCCTTGGAAACCACTGTGGATCCTACTTACATTTTCCTTTCTCTAGATCAGATGAACTTTGATTTATTTGTTGAATGCCTTCCACTGGATAGGAATCAGAAATTCTGTTAAGACAAATTCATGGATGATCGCAAAATAATTGAATATTACCAAGAATGTTACTGGTTTATTTAACAAAAGGAAGGCCAGATGGAACTCTTCTTGCATATTCCGCATACAGCGAACCAAAAAATTGCCTCAAGAAAAATTCTTCATATCTGTTCCTCGTTAAGGACCAGCGTTGGCAATAATTATCCAAACTAGAATTGTGCAATTTCTTTGAACCGTGAAATAATAATGCTCAATCAATCAGGTTTGTCGCTAAAACGCCAAAAAAAAAAGTATAGAAATAAGCAAAAGATAGAAAATAATTCTTTCACAAAGAGGATACGGTATCCGTGTGTAGAAAAATCGCCAAACAACAGCTACAAAACCAATGAAGGAGACTGGATTGCAGAGCATAACCTGTGTTCCAGCTGCCCAAATGAAGAATCCAGAATAGCCAGGATGGCGAACAAATCTGTTTCACAGATATAGTGAAGATACAAGGAAATCTTAGTTACTGATCTTAATAACATGAGAAAATAGATGAATATTCGCTAAATGTAAGCTCTTGAAGAATTAACGTATATAAGATTATAAACCAATTCCAGGACTGAGTTCAAGATAGTCAAGAGTGATTCACAAGATATGAGACTATGAGTTGAATCACTGGCCATCGGAGGAGATTCAAGCTAACAGACTGGGGAAAATAACACATCTGAAACCATAATTGAGCATTTGCAAAGATATCAATAAACGGATATTATTTTCATGTATATGAAAATCATGTCTTAAGTGTTGATGAAAATCTAGTTAATGTAATCACTAATGATGGAGCTGTTCTCATTTTGTCGGATAGTTCATAATTGATTCCAACACTGCTAGCATCGGCATTGAATTGAGCTAAATGGTGGATAAAATCCATGTAGTTGATCCGTGATAATGATAAATCATGCACTACAAGATAGAAATTAACATTGTAAGAAAAACAAATTGAAAGTTGTTCAAATTGATAAGTTAAGAACAGAAATCTCAAAAAAATAAGTATATATATACTAAATAACACTTGTTCTTCCCATGCCCTTTCATCTTATCAAATAATTTTCTTCTTGAAATATCCACACGCACAAAAACAGATAAATTGTCCAACGTCTGTGCTGGTTCTATCTCATATATCATTCATATATGAAAATTGTGTTATATGCATATCTAATTTCTTATTTGTAAAAGAAGTATTACAAGCCCTAGTTCCAGTAAATATATAGATTGTTGCTTGAGCCAACCACAACAAAGGACAAGTAATATCCTCTAATTTTGGTACTAAAATAGAGACAAGCAATCACATAAAAGCATTCTAAATACCTGTAAATACCATGAGTAATCAATTCATGATCATCCGCATAATATCTTCTTATCATATGTGTGAAAGACCGGCCAGCAGTAAGGATGGCAGCTTTACGTATAAACTCTCCAAATAGCACCATCATAAGTCCAATATTACTAACCGACCAATGCTCTTTTAAACTCGGAAAGAAGTGATACTCTATGGCATATTCCAGCAGTGCACAAGTCATTGCAATGACATAATGCTGGCTAATCAAAAGTGCTGCACAATAAGCATATTATTAATGAATTAATCTCTCAGAATGAATTAGCAAAAAAATCGCAAGAATAACCACATTTTGATACTCCAATTTCATGAAAGCATAGATAGGCACAATATCTTGGACAATGGAATTATTAAACTAGGTCATAAGTTCCAGAACTTTTGAAATACAAATGCTTTAAAAGATTATGTGCTCGGCCTCCATCATAAAAATCAGTATAAGCTTCTACCAATTTTCCGTGAATTAAAGGCCAACAAGAGCAACAAACAATTCATGGATTAAAGATGCCTGTTATTATTTACCAAATCTACCGCAGAAGAAAAACTATTTATCGTCCAGTTATCACAAGTGGGACAATTCAAATCAAAATTATATAAAATCTCATGCATGAGTTAATAGTTTACCTCTACACACGACTCCAAACATATATACCAAAACAGAAAAATGTTTCTAGCGACATGAACAAACATTTTACTGTCCAATATTTTTCAAATACAAAGGTGAACTAATCAAACCAACAAGTATAGAAACTAACAACTCGAGATGTACATACACAGAGAGAGAAAGAGCTACTCACAGCCGAGGGTAACACTGGACTGGCCATGGAAGAAGATAGCCAGCATGTATTCAGAGGAGTGGAAGCAGATGATGGCAACAAAGAACTCCAATAGATGCCATGAAGCTGTGCTGGTCATGGGAACTATCAGCATTAATTGACCAATGCTTTGAGACTTGTAACCCTTCCAATCAGGTGCAGCATCAGGAAAAGGAGTATGGAGGGTTACTCGGGACTTGACTTCCAGGTTTCTATATCTATATAGTATATATAAATGTAAAGCAATGTTTAATGTGGAATACGAACCAAGCAAGGAAATCACTTGAAATTGGCTAATAATTTGGAATGAAAAATTTACTCGTGAGACATTAATCACACAATTTGATTCAACAAAATACTACTTGTAAGAGTGATTACAAATCTGCAAGATAGCCTCAAACTATTAACAAGGGTAACAACCAATCTCACAATTCAAAAGCGGACGACTAAAAAAAATGGGAGAAGAACATTTAAATTTAAAACTTTACTTATCTTTCAGCTTTACCCTTCTGAAGGTTCAAGCGATGAATACTTCTGAGACCAAATAGAGAAATACAACAAATATACAAAGAAAAATTAATGAGGCAACCTTCTATTTAGTTTCAAGCCAAGACAGCGAAGCTCCACAATTCCTTTGTTCATCTGAGTTTCGCATCCCTTTAAATCTGTCCAAGCACCACAAAAATGTCCTCTCCCTAAGTGACACCTTGATCCCGACATTCTCTCCCTTGGCAGGCATCAAATCCTATAAACTAGAGCCCTACTATTGGTAACTTGAAAATTTTAAACACATGTTTGTTTAGTTATCCTCTAAAAATATATATATATTTTAGTAAGAATAATCCTTTGACAACCACATCAAAACATTATGATTAGGCTTTTTATTTGGTGCTTGATTGCATCAACACCTACAACTTCCTCCCTCAAATCCTAATTGCTCCCCGCTTAGCTCACGTCATCGAGTCCTCTTAGTGTCGAGCTTCGCTACATAGCTCCATTCTTCTCCCTTGAGTTTCTCTCATGTCCCCTTACTATTGGTGGTTGCTACAAGTCTAATTGCAACAAAGTTTTTCCCTAATGCTGACTACTTAGTTTGCTACTCAGCCATTTTCAAAAGCCCTTAGCAAGAGGACCCTACCGGAATCTTCCTAGACCTCTATTATTTGATGAGTTTCCAAAACCTCCATGATTTTAATGATGCACAGGGTAAGCTAAAAGGAACATTCAGGAGCACCCACTTGAACAAGAACTTAAACCACACTAGCCTGCCCTAAAAATCTATAAGCACCTCTAACGAAGTGATTTGCATAGAAACACCTAAATTGAAACATTACATTCAAATTATATAACACAGATTAGTTTAATAAAAAATAACTAAATACTTATCTCCGCCCTCTTATGAGATATTGCTTGAGCATACCACTAGAGTTAACCGTTTTAAACAAAAGGTGAGTAACCCAATATTAACAAAAGTCTAAAACAAACTATCTAAATGAGTTTACATAAAAAGTTCGTACTATACAAAGCACAGAACTACAATAACTACAGTACAAATCATAAAAGGAAATTCAATCCATCAGGCATCGTACAATATGTTAGGATATGACTAAGGTGTTGCGAGGGGAGGAGACCTCATAGGAAAGTTCGCAACAACAGAGTCACGTAGGCTATGGAATTTAGGTTAAAGTAGTCTCACATGAGGGATAGAAAAATTCATTTATGTTGTGTTTATAAAGGTGAAAGAAAATCCATTTCCATGGAAATGCACAATTTCTTTTGAAAGAATATACGCATGTACACTCTGAACAAAAAGAAAGTACAAACTATTCACATGTATTCTAAGAGCTGTCAACAAAAACCTATCTTTCCATCCATCAGCTCATTTGATTTCAACTCAGCTTCAAAATCAACAGTTTTGAGACTCCAATCAGTTTTTAAACTTCATGCAAAAGAAACTCCAACCATGTTTCACATCAACATATTGAATTCACACAGACAATATGAGAACAATGTACCACAATCAAAATGAAAACACTGTAAACAGCATCCAAAACCAAACGCAATTCAAAGTCAGTTTTCCAGAACCAGATCCAGATTATCCATCCATGTGGCCATAATATCATATTCAGCTTGGGCATCTGCCCTATCCACCCAGAAACTGAATCAGATTCAGTTTGAACCTGAATCTGCTCAGGTTCAAAACTTCATAAATCATTTCGAATTTCCCAGATTTCCATCCATGTGAAAAAGGATATCAGGGATATAGATTTGGAAATAATAGATCATAGGCATGGACGACCTGCTGTGGCTACAGCTGTGAGGCCGACTTGGTGATTCTCCGGCGATGTAGCCGTGAGTTAGGTGAGATGGAGGAATCAAGTAGATCAACGATGTCCGACGCCGGCGGCTTCTCGCAGGTGGTGCTCGCCGGTCAGTCCTCTTCGTTCGGGACTCGGAATCGGGATCGGGAACGGGAATGCGGAGAAGTGCGTTTCGGTTAAAATAAAATATCATTATATATAGATATATTCATTATATTTTCATTTCCATTAAAAGCACCGCATCTAAAAAATATTAAAAAGACGTCTTATATTCTTAAAATAAAATATTTTGTTCAATATAATAATAATAATACTTTTAATTAAATAATTTTAAACATTTTATAAATTTTAATAACATCTAAAATAAATCAAATGAAAACCAAACTTAAATCAAATTCAAATTAAAAAAAATCAAACTAAATTTGAAAGTTTGACACGATTATTATTTTATTAAATAAATTTAAATTAGGGTGCAAATTAATAGGATAAAACCTATTAAAAACATGATGAACCATATAACATCAAATTTAGAACGTAGTAATGGCGGACATTTAAGAACACCAGTATCTCATGATTATACATAGCATTTAAAGAAAAATTTCTACAAATATAGCTGAGATCTAATTGTGATTATTAGGTAATAATTTGACGTCGTTCTACTACTAGTGTAATATATATAGCCCGGGGTAAACTAAGATTCATGGTAGAGGGTGCAAATTAACCGCTATAGTTTAATCTACTACATTACGTAATAATTCTAGTAACAAAAGGTGAAATCATTCCTTTTTAGGACGGGAGTTATCGAGGCAGGAGATAATCAGAAGCACAGCTAATCTATGCGACAACATCAAATGAAATCCAACTCAAACATGGATTGGTCGAGGTGGAGATGGCTTGAGAGTCCTCCTCCCGTGGACATGGAAACCTCATTGGGCGGCACAGAGCTCCAGGTGTTCTGATGGTGCAAGAAGCGGCTATTGCATTGATCTGCAACAGAGGAGAAACACTGCTGCGGCTGCCGCCACCGCCGCCGCTGTGAGACCGCTACTTCATCCTTCAGGCGATCTCCCTGTCCAGCCATTCCACTCGTTCCTGCTGACGAAGCCAATAACGTGAGCATAGATTGATCGAGTGGATAAAAGGAATTATTTAAAAAAAAACAAAAAATTGAATTTTTAATCGCTTGCTTGGAGTAATCATGGAGGTTGAGCAATCTGCGTCGTGTTTCGTCTGAGGCTTCCTCCTCCGGCGATTGTGGTCGGCCAAACGCTTCCTGCAGCTCCGCTTGGCCTCGTCGAACTCTTCAAGCACGTGAAACCTGGACAACATTTGCCAAAAGATTAAAGCTCCGGCACACCTCTCTGTCTCTTTCCCTCGTCAAGGAAAAGAGAAGCACAGAGAACTGTGTTTTAAGTAAAGAAATCGTGGTCGCCTGATGTTTAATTTTGAGACAATTTTAGAGATTAAGCGAATGAGGAAATGATCAAAATTTGATTTTGAGTTGGATGTTTTTCGATCGAGCTCTTGCATTACCTGCTGCATTGCTGGCAGAAGCGCTGCTGCAGGCCGTGGGCGATGACGACGGTGGCCTTGGAGTGGAAGTCGCAGACCTTGTGGCGGCGGTGGTAGTGCTTGGCGCCGGACAGGTCGGACTTGCACCCCTCGGCTTGGCACTGGCAACGAGACGGCTGGTGGCCGGGCGACCACACGCCGCCGCCGCCGCCTCCTTTCGGGCACAGAAAGAAGCGGCGAACATCGTCGCCGGAGGAGAAGTAGGTCTGCCGGCCCAAATTGAGACCAATTTGGCCGGCGGCGGCCACGACGTTGCCCTCCCTCTCCAGGACAAGTCCCAGGGGAGAATAATGTCGATACCCTGCCGGCGGGAAGAAGCGGAGGCTGGCGCTCATGTCCTCCATGGTTGGATCTTGATGACCGAATAAGTGGCTTTGGAGGCCGGCGGCGGAGTCGGAGTCCCAAAGCTGCTCTTTTTGACTACCTCCACCGCCTCCGAGTTCAGAGAAAGACGCCGCCATGGAAGCAGGGGCGAAGGAGGCATCCGAAGAACCCAACCCGTTCATCATCTTCCCATCAAACGGCGAACAAGTAATTAAACGAAAGGGAAGCTGCTCGAGCCTGCAACTAGCTAAAGGTGTTATTTAAAGGAGAAGAGAATAAGAAAGAGAGAGAAAGGAGATTCTTCTTCTCTGGTCGAGTCGTAGTAATGGTACTAGTCGTCCATTACTGCTTCTGCAGCTGACTGCCTGCAATCTGCAAAAGCTTCGGCAAGTGGTGGAATTCTGAAAGCAATGCAGAGAGGAAAGTGGACTGAGAGTGCCAGCATTGAGGATGAGTAAAAGTTTAAGCAAGAATAACTAGAGCTTTTAGAAGAGAGATCAAGACGCCGTTTCTGCTTCTCGATCCATTGCTTTTTTGCATGCAATCCTTGTCAGAAACGTCGATGGCGACGGAGGTACGAAGTAGGGAGGGTGAAGACTTTACTGTCTCTTTACTGGGTTTTGTGCTTCTTGACCTCTTTGATTCAAAATATTTTATAAGACTGTGGAATTATTATTTTTCTAAAGATAAGATTTAGGGTTTAGGATAATAATAGTGGTAATTAAGGGGGCGTTTGGTTCGTTCCTAGGAATAGGAATCGGAATGAGAATCATTGTATTGTGGAATGGGAATGGGAATGGGAATGAGAATCACTCTTA
>JBBMJZ010032197.1:0-10116 GCA_037833815.1 Zingiber zerumbet
TGCTACACCAGAATTCAAACATATAGAGAGATACAAGCTCCACAAATACAATTGTGGTAAAAAGGTAAATACGCTCGCCTCTAGCGTCCTTGTCAATTCGTCCCAGGGCCAACACAGAGGAGGTAAATCACGGACGGCTATTAGCCGGACTACTAGCCTTTGGAATAGTGACTAGCACATAAGGGAGACATTTTATCTCGACTTTGCTGAAATTTAAACCCCAGACCTCATTATGACAATACTTCATGTGTTAGCCACTAGATCGTCCCGAAGAAACAAACTCCAAAATTACAAGCCACATATATCATGGAGAGAGTACCATTAATCATAAATTGAATCTAAGAGCATGCACCAGCAATACGTCCCACTAAAAGCATGCACGTCCTTCCACCAAAATGCAGCCAACATCCCATAGCCATCAGATTTAGAGCACCTGCAATACAGGTGTAGGGGTGTTATAACACTCATTTGCTTAAACGCGTTCAAGTAAAGTTGGGGTAGGCCAGTGCTGGCCCACTCTATGTTTATTTTTTTTTAAATTTTATTTATTAAAAAGTTATAACTTTTAAATTTTAAAATTGAGATAGGTAAAACATAAAATTTATAATTTAAATTTGAAAAATAGTAAAATTATTTTTTAAAAAAGTAAGATTATTAATAATAGCAATTTAAATTTTTTAAGTATATTATTTAATATGATATACTTTTAAGATGGTTGAATGAAATATGGGACCCATAATTAATGGGTGTTAATGTTAAAAGGAATGTGGGTGAAAGAGGTATGTTGTTATAATGGTGATATGGCAGTGGATCCCATATTTTTTGATGATGTGGTGGGTGTTATAACGATGATGCATTGCGGATGCTCTAATAGGTTGTTTTAGTGTGGCTCGCAAAGGGCTTAAGTAGGTTCATCTTATGCTCTGATTGTGTTGAGTGTGTAGGTTCTGAAGATGTTGTACATGTAGCTTTTAAAGCTTGCAAAGGAGAGCTTGTCAGTTGAGTTTGAGTAAGAACTTGACAGGTTGCAAACCTCATGTCTCGACAAGGTTTATTTGGAAGATTGAAAGTCCAAGAGGTTAAGGTTGACCACAAGCTTAACAAGATGTTCATAAGGTTGATGTCAACCAGGAGCTTGGCAGCTTGCTCATAACTTGATAGGGATGAGTTGGAAGACTAAGGGGTCAAGGTTGGTCATAATCTTAACAAGATCCACATAACAAGTTCCTTGTGGATCATACAAGATCATGACTCAACATGGTCAGGTTGTGCTCGCATGATCCAGTGGATTGTTGGTTGGATGATTTGGAGGCTCAAAATGAGGTGGACTTGAAGATAAGGCAAAAGATGACATGAAGTAGCTTGAAGGGCTTGCTGCATCTAAGAGACTATAAAAGGCTTGGTGAGAAGGACTAAAGGCAAGAAGCGTCAACGACATTAAAGACTTGAAGATATATAAGTTGTGAGTGATTATGAAAGACCGCAATATTGAGTTTTCCACTCAATCTCGAATTAAGTTAGGATCTTGGAGAAAATTTAATCGACTAATGATTATCATTAGTTGAATGAAGTGTTGACTTGACTCAAGAATCATAAAAAAAAAAAAAAATTGCCCTACTCAACTAGAGAAAGGGTTCAGTTGTTTGAACCTATTGAGTTGACTATTTAAAAATAAGATGCTCTTTGTTGTGCTTGAGTCAATTGGAGAGTAATTCAATCAACTGTCAAACTATGATCATCAGAGGATAAGAGTCTATCGTCTCCCTTAGAGTCGATTGAGATAATTTTCAATTGATTGGTATGTTATTTAGTCGATTGGAAAGCTAGCCATTGAAGCATAAGATAACTGCTTTATCCATTGAAGTTTACTGAAACAGTTTTCAAATGACCAGAAGCTATAGCAACCAACTAATATATTGTTTAGTTGACTAGAAAGCTAGCTATTGGCGTATAAGATCTCCACCTTAGCTTTGAATTTCAATCGAATGAAGAAGATTTGAGTCACTAAAGTTGAGCATAAATAATTATCAAATCTTATCTATGTACCCATTCAAGGCTACAGATAGAGAAGTAAAGATACCTCAAAATATCACTATCAATCAATACGCAATCATCGGCATACATTGTTTCTTCTACTGCAAAGTGCTTCCCATGATTTTCTAAGCTTTTTCTTTTGTAAGGTTTTGGGTTTTTCTTTATCTTTTACTTCTCTCTTGCGCTTATTATATTATCTATAAAGAGAAATTTTATTACCTTCTTTTGAGCTTTCATTTCTTATATTGTATCAAAGTAAGGTTTTGTTCAGATCTTGTAAAAGAGAATGTTTACAATGATTTTCAGGGAATATAATAATACGAATGAGTCTATACCATGTTAAATATCTTTGTTGGCATTGCTTTTTGTTTGTTTGTTTGTTTTATTTTTGCTAGTTTTTCTCTATGGCAACAAACCCATATAAGTGTTTTTTTTTTATAATCTAACATTTGCCTAAGACTTGCACTTGCAATTTGTAGAAATTTATAGTCTTAGATTATATTCACTTATTTGATCTTATATTTGTTATCAGAGCAAATTAGTCCACAGCATAGAGCCCCATTAGAGTATCATGATACCATAATCTTTATATTTGGTATCAGATCAAATTAGTCCACAGAATAGAGCCCCATTAGAGTATCACGATACCATATGTGTTCCGACTCATTCTCAACTATAGGTTTCGAAAATCTCAGTTGGACAACTTCATTCCTCATAGCTGAGGATCCTCAACATTACAAAGGGCAGTATGAATCTTGAGATGTAGTCAAATTTAGAAAACTCATTAACTATTTCTGTCTACAAGACAAAAAGGGAGGCGATGGTGCTTTGTTTTTCTGTTTTTATTTTATTTTATTCATTTTAATTGGTATCAAATCTTCTATTTAAATCTGAAAATTTTGGATCCGAGTAAATAGCCTATCAATCTAACGTTCTCAGATTAACCGTGAAAATTAATTCATCCGTTAGTAGACGATGTCTAAAAAACTTGATCCGACACCTGCCACGCTGCACGATAGTGCTTTGTTTCTTGAATGAATATTTAGGTACCTTTCTTTCTTTTAATGTAATCATAATCATCTAGATTTTCATGTAACTAACTGAAATGATTAACGCATTGATCAATGGCAGAGTTTATTGATTCTCTTCTCCGTTCTTCCTTTGGTTTCTACTGCGGTTCCAACAAAGTAGGAACAGAGTGCTCCACCTTCTTCTTCTTCTTCCATTGACAGAGGAGTTTCAAAGCTGAAACAAGCAAGCTAATGAATCCAGTCGATTTAAACTAGAACAGGTTTGCAAAACTCGCTTCCATTGATAATGGAGCAAAACAGAGATATGGCAACTAGCACTACTGAAACAAATTAAGCTTAGCAATTGAAGAGGTGGCTCGTAGAACAGAGGTAGCAGAAACAGAGCTAGTGCTTGTGCTTGTTGGAAAGAGCTGCTTCCTTGAGCTGAGGAGAACCCATGGGCGATGGAGGAGGTGGAGCTGCGGGATCCGGTGAGGGATGGCCCTGTTTGAGTTCAGTCTTGGCGTTGCCTGGTTCGGCTGGTGGAGGGGCTTCGAGGTTTGGCAGGGAAAAGATGGTCTGTGACTGTCTCCTCTGGTGGCGGCTTGGCTTCTCAGCCATGGCTGTGAGTCAGAACTCAGAAGAGGAAGGAGAAAGAAGAAAGGAGGAGGAAGCGAAGGGTGAGCGAAGGGGAGAGAGGAGAGGAGGTGCGTTTAAAGCATGGTTGGGCATTGGTGATCGGGCATTGACCGAGCAATGGCCGCTGGCAGGTGGAGCAGGCTGCTGTCACATGCGTTCTGCTCTGACATGAATGCAGGTTTTATTTATTTTTATAATTAATTAAAAAAATACACGATCTTTTCCTTATTTATCTATAAATTTAGAACACAATTTACCGCATTTTACTTTCCCTAAATTTCGTAATTCTAAAAAATAAGCATGACAGGCTAATTATATTTCCTTCTTTCGACAGAATAATTATATAAACTTGTATGTGTGCATCTTTAAATATTTATTTTATCTAGTTAAAAATTTATTATTTTTAATTTGTGTTATTAAATTTAGATGGCATAAATACGTTAAAGAGATTTACATAAATATATTAATTTTAATTTGAACTGATTTAAATTTTTTATCAATTACTTTGAGATAAAACTGATGGATAAATTTATATCATTTAAAAATTTTAAAACTTAATATTTTCCAAGTTAAAAGAGTCAAAGGAACCCATTGACAATGGCGTAGCTAAGATTTTTAATTAAGAGTGAATTCAATAAATTAATACAACTTAAAATTGAATTATCCAACTCTAAAAACTTAAAAATACTTTAAAATATATAAGTTAATTTTTTAAAAAAATTTAAATATTAGTATAGGTTAATTTTTATAATCCAAAAGTCTAAATTTTGCATTTAAGAAACTCAAAACAAACTTAAATTTGAAATTCTAACTTTAGCCCTTGATTCTAATTAAAACAATGATCTATTGATCTCTAAAGCTTATCTATGACTCAAAGTTAAAAAATCATTTATATTCTTACTTTCTTATAATATTTAGTATATGAGACATCTATTCCGATCCAAATAAGCATCCCAACTAGCAACTTAATAAAATAAAGTTTATACTTGTCGACACTTCTTCAATTAATGAAACATGAAAGAAGAAATAACAACTAACTCCTCTAGTTGTTGCTGTAGTTGGACAAAGGGGAAAAAAACTACTTGTAAAGGGCTGCTCATTGGAAAAAAATAAAAGCAAGACCATTGCTTTTGATAAAAATAGAGAAGAGAAGATAGGGAGGAAAAAGTAAAAGAGAAGAACTTTATCTTCTTTGTTAGCAACCTTGATTAGCTTTTGTAAGCTTGGCCATAACACAAAGAGACCAAGGCAAGGCAAAATAGGATTATTATTATGGTGCCAACAAAACCCTAGAAAACACAAGAGAAAGAAGAGAAGATGACTGCTCTTGTTGTTGGAAGAGGGTAGCAACTGATGTTACATTTCTTGCTTCCTGGAAAAGAAAAAGGAGAAGAAAAGAGAGTTTTTGTGCTTGAGATGATGAAAGGAAAAAACTACAGATTTATTGTCATTGGATAAGAGAAGGAGAAGAAGGAAATGAGGAAAAAGAGGAAGGAAAATAAAAGAGAGGGATAGACAAAAACATGGCGGTTGCATATGACACAATAGGGGCTACTGGTTGCGTAGGGAGAAACAAAAAGGAAAGAGAACGCTTCCTTAAAAATACCCTCATTCATTTTAAAATGATTGAACCCATTTAAACTTTAAACTTAGTTCAATCATAATTTAACCAAATCAACTTCAAATTAATCTCGGTTTGAACTAACGTAATCCTTATCTATGCCTACCCATTGGATTTAATTCAAACACAATCCAATTTTAATTTAACATTCTCACTTCTTGTTCTATGATTTAGTTCATTTATTTATTATTATATATTTTATTTTTAAAATTCAATACTTAACATTCCAAGTTACGATATTTCCTCATAAAAGTGATATCAATTAATAGCTTAGATCGAGGAATTTTCAAATATATGGTTAATTTTAATTTTTCATTGATGAAGTGGTGAATCAACTGGTCAAAGTGGGAGTGAGGGTTTGATATTTTTTAAAAAATCCAAGGGGCCATGGGTGGAGCTAGGTAGTAAGTTACCCAAGGTTTAGCCCGGGGTCTTTTTTTTCTTAATTCCAAGTTAAAATTACATTTCCTCTTTTAATATAGCCCAGAGCCCATTTTTTAGTATGCAACCCGGGGCATTCAAATCAAATGGAAAGAGAGAAGAAAATTAAAATAAAAAAAATCCCTAAGCCCTCTTTTTCTCATCTGCTTGATTTGGAGCGACCGACGCCCAATGGTCGATCCCTCTTTCTCTTTGCGAGTATGCGACTATTCTGCTCCTCTCTCGATTGCCAGAGTAGAAATTTTCTTGAAGAAAAAAAAATTAAAATTTGTTACCATTTTAGGGCATTTTCTATGCTCTTGGCTCCCTGCTTTGTATTTACTACATTATGCTTTCTTATTGTAGTTTGGAATTTATTTATTTTTTACTCCATGAATTGATATCAGATTTGATGGTTGAAATAGACAAAACCTAATCTTCCAAGGATCTCTTTAAATTTGTTAAACAAGTACCTTGCAGCTGAGAAGAACAGACAACTCTTTGTGAAGCTATACCCTGAGGGTTCAAGCTTGACGAGGAAGCCACCAATTACTTCACTGATCATCAAGATTGTTTCTCTGTCTACACCAAATTACAACACTCTCATCCATCTAGGTGTGGTTTTTTTTTATACTACTAAGGAGGATTTTCTATCTTTGATTTGTAATTGTTTTTTTTACTAATATTGTTTTGATGTAGAATTTAACTAGCTAATTTCTTAATTGTTTCCCCTCTAAAATTTTTCTAATTTAAATTGTCCTTATGTGAAATATTAAATAACATAATTATAAATATTTTAAATACTTTTTAATTCAATAAATAATATTAAATTTTTATCTACTATTGTTATTGTTGTTGTTGTTGTTGAATATATATATAGGTGAAGGTAAGATTTATACTAAAAATTGTATTAGAAATCGTTCTTTAAGATTTATGAGATTCTAAGTTGATCATGTTAAAATTTATTTGTGTTAGGTTATTTCAATGTCAAATCAAGAGAGAAAAAGAGGAAACAATATTTTATCATTCTTTAAACCAAGAATTAATAATCCTTCATCATCTGAGAGGATCAAGACTAATACATCCATTCCTAACCAAGAGTTTGAACCTTCTTCTAAATCTTAAAGAGTTGAGTTTGATAAAACTTCACTTGAATAAGATCTTAGATTGAGTATTTCAATGTGGCAATGTTCTATTAATTATCATGATGAAATTAGACGAGTTTATATTAAAATGGAAATATATCAACCTAAATTGCAAGAGTACCCACGGTCTGAATGAGGAAAGCAACATCATTGATTTCAATATCTATGGTTTAAAAAAATTTCATGGTTAGAGTACTCTTTCAAAGAATGCAACATTTTATTTTCCATGTTATCTTTTAAATTAAGTGAAACATAACAATCTATATTTACAGTTGATGGGTTTAAAAGTTGGAAATGCATTAATGATGGAGTCAAGTGTGCATTTTTGTCTCACATGGGAAGTTCTAACTCGGTGCATAATAAATTTGTAAAATTTATTGTTGATGTGATGAATGTAACTCGACATATAGATAAAGTTATGAATTAAGATTTTTCTAAACATATTCAAAAGAATCGATTAAGGCTTGCAGCGATAATTGAGAGTGTTTGTTAGCTTAGTTTGCAAGCATGTGGATTGAGAGACCATGATGAATCTTCATATTTCCAAAATCATGGTAATTTCATTTAGAAGCAAAAACTTTTGAAAAGTGGAATGCTAGTATTGACAATGTTATCTTAGAGAAATCTCCAAGAAATGAAAGTACACCTCACCAAAAGTTCAAAAAGAAATCTTGTATATTATTGGTAAATTTCCTACAAAATAAAATTAACTCCTTCTCGTACTTTGGACTTGATTAGTAATATAATTAAAATAACAATAATAAAACTGAACTAAACAACTTAAAAGAAAGATTAAGAGGCTAAAGTTTTACTTGGTTACAACCTAGGTGGTTGTTAATCCAAGACAGTAAAATGCACTAGAAGATCTCCTTCATTGCAGGCGGAGAAGCCTCTTACAATCATTGAAAAAGCTCAAGAAAATGCTAGGAAAGTGTTACAAGAGTTGTAGTTTAAGTTGTTGAATATTTCCTACCTCCAAGGGCCTTTTTATAGGTCCTGGAAAATCTTATCCCAGGGTGGAAGTCGCCTTCAAGAGGGTTCAAGGTATCTTCAATCAGTTAAGTTTTATCATCGAAGATAAAACTTTATCTTTGTCTAACGACTAGGGAAGGCGCCTTCAACAACCTGAAAGCCACCTTCAATATTGTTCATTGAAGGCATCTTCTAAGCTATAGAAGATGTCTTCAAAGAAGCTGATCAGCTCCTTAGCTGATCATTCTTCACTTGGGTGATGCTCCGGTTAATTGGAGTTGAGCTCACCTGAACCCAATTCCGACATTCTCCTCAAGTAGTGTTCCTCCCCGGCTTCTCATCTCTCGGACCACCATGCACATCCTTCTCGTCCACCGGTGTACTCTTCAACATCACCTCGTCCTTTAGATGCACCGAGCCTGTCGACTCCCTTCCTATGTCATCCTTCTCGCTAGTTGCGTCTTCTGCTCGACTTCTTGTATTCCTAAGCTCTTACATACTTAGACACAAGGATCAAACACAACATGACCTAACTTAGCTTGGTTGACCACATTAAAACTATCCCGGGTACTTACATAAAGACCATGTGCAAGTGAAGCTAGAGACTCATAACTCTGATGATACTAGTTCGGGGCACACAGAGCATCACATTATAACTGGAAGCAGGATGAGACGAGCCATAAAGTCACTCACTTGATATGGATTCGAGGATTTGATATCTTATGCACTCATCACTAGTAGCGGATACCCTATATTTTTTCAAGAGGTAGTTCACAACTTTGAGAAGGATAAGTGGATGAGTGTAATGGTGGAGATGGAAATACTGCATATGAATCAAATGTGGAATTTAGTGAAACTTCCTGAGGAAAAGCGAGCTATAGAGTGCATGTGGGTCTTAAGAAAAAGGATGCAATGTTAGAGAAAGAAGAAGTAAAGTTCAAGGCTCATTTAGTAGTAAAAGGGGTACTCACAAAGAAAGAGGATTGACTATGATAAAAAAAATTTCTCTAGTGGTTAGATATACATCTATCAAAGCAGTGTTGGATTTGGTAGCACATCACGATTTACGGTTGGAGCAAATGTATATAAAGATGGTGTTTCTTCATGGTGATTTAGGGGAGCAGATTTTTATATTACAACCTGAGGGATTTAGTCAACTCGGATAAGAGCATTTAGTTTGCAAGTTGAAGAAAGTGCTATATGGATAGAAACAATCTCCTAGGCAATGCTACAAGCATTTCAATTTGTACATGATTCAAAATATAGGAGATGTGAAGATGATTAGTGCATATATGTGAAGAGCCTTTGAAGATAGTTCACTAGTTTTCTTACTACTATATGTGGATGACATACTTATTACTTCAAAGAAGATGAAATAGGTCGACAAATTGAAGAGACTGTTGAGCAAGGTATTCGACATGAAAGATTTAAGGCCAAGAAGATTCTTGAGATGGAGATTTACATGGATAGAGCTGTAGGAAGATTATGTTGTCTCAACGTAGCTATGTGGAGAAGGTACTGGATAGGTTCAACATGAGTAATCCAAAGTCAGTGAGTACACTTCTGGTGCAACACTTCAAGTTATCTAGATAATGTAGAAAGATGGATGATGAGATCTAGGAGATGTCGAAGGTTTCATATACCAGTGCAGTTGGTTGTCTGATGTATGTCATGATTTGTACAAGAGCATATTTGTCGTAAACAGTTAGTATGGTGAACAAGTTTCTTTCAAATCCTAGTAGACCACATTGGGATACAGTGAGTGTATTTTTAGATAGTTGAGGAATATAATTGATTATGTCATCTTATTTAGCAGATAACCAAAAGATCCTTTAGTTACTGGATACGTGGATACAAACTATGAAGGAGATTTAGACAACAGGAGGTCTACTACAGGATATGTGTTCATTGTAACGGGAGGTCCAATCTGTTAGAAGTTTATGGTACAGACTATTATTGTATTGTCCACTATAGAGTCGAAATACATGGCAGTAGTTGAAGCAGTGAAGGAAGCTTTATGATTTACAGGGTTGGTCAGAGAACTAGTCGTTCCACAAGGTGGAGTCAAATTATTGTGTAATACTCAGACTACTATCTATTTGGAGAAGAATCAGGTATATTATGCAAGGACGAAGCATATTGATATTGTTGGATTGCAAGGTTGCAAACATAGTCCCACATTGAAAACACATGGGAAGGATCATGGGTTTATAAGATAAAGATATCTCCATTGGTATGAGGCCTTTTGGGTAGAGCCCAAGAGCAAAACCATGAG
>JBBMJZ010032205.1:0-10115 GCA_037833815.1 Zingiber zerumbet
CCAAAGCCTCCATCTCCGAGTTCTCTCGAGGAATCGAAGCAATCGGTGGCCTCCACGAGCTCATCGTAGGAGAAGACATGCGTCTGGAAGTGATCTTGGATTTCAGAATCCTTCAATGAAGAAGAAATATTTCTAGAGAGCGTTGCGTTTCTTTGGGATTTCGTAAATCTCCTAACGAGGAAGACGGCGGCGCACGTGAGAGCGAGGACTCCGGCGGATCCAGCAGTAACTGTATCAGAAGAGAATGTATCGATCGTCAACAAAAAACCAGGCTTTGGATGGGATTGGGGTTCGATCAAGAGCTTCCCTTACCCGCTGCCAACAATGTCCTATACGAATTCTTCTTCCCTGCAGCAAGAACAGAGAATCGAAATTGAAATCCAGCGATTGGTATCGCGTAATCTGATCTCGGGTTTATACTCACCGCTGCAACTTCCGAGATTGACTCCATTGGGGCAGATGCAGATACTGCCTTGCCACGTCGAGGTGTTGTTGGCGTCGTAGCCGCACCGGCCGCCGCTGGCGGCGCACTTGCTGCAATTCCTCGCAGTATAATTCGCCATCCAGCCTGCCCGCAGCAGGGCGGTGTAGTTTATGCCGGCGCTGATGTTCGAGTAGCCCATCACCGGCACTATGCCGACGGTGCAGTTCGGGTCCGGCGAGCGCGTGCGGACGGGGTCGTACTCTCCGCCGAACATGACCCTCTTCACCCGGGGACAGGACATGCTCTGGTAGCTCCTCAGGATGGCGCTTTCCGGCCCGGAGCAGTTGTAGAGGAAGAAGATCCGCTTGTTGGAGTCGCTGACATTGAAGGGGAAGAACCCGGAGGTGTTTCTGCCGAGGAGGAAGGCGCAGGGGTCGTTGGCATCGCCGAGAGTGAAGTGGACGGAGCTGTTGGAGTAGAAGATCCGGAGCACGTAGAATTTGATGTTGAGGACGGTGAGGAAGAGGGCGCCGGTGTCGTTGAGGCAAGTGAGGGCGAACGCCGGAGGGCCGCAGTAACTCGGCTGGCGATCGATGATCCAGAACGGGAACCTGACCTCCTGGCCGCCGCATAGCCGGGGAGCGCAGTCGTCGTAGCGGGGCGTGGCGGATTCCGGCGCTGCTCGTTGCAGAGAGGAAAGGAGCAAGAACAGGGCAGGGATCCAGAGCTTCCTCCTGGTCAGCCACATAGTGATTCTCTCTCCGATCATCTTCTTCTTCTTCTGCCCCGCCTTCCCTTGTTCAATTATGTAGGTTTGAGTTGAACTTTCAAAAGGGTAAAGGTGTTCCGTTAACTTTAGATTCGGTTCACAGCGATGACATTGGATTTGGATGGAGCTCGATCGAATCCTCGCGGAATTGGAGATGTGGTCGATTGGAATTTTGGATGAAGTGGGTAGTGGAAGGCGAAAGACAAGTCGATTCGTGCCGAGAGACGGACGGGATAAAAAAAATTGATAAGATGGGACGGGAGAGAGAGGCGGTATTAGAATTTGACTTTGAATGGTGTTTTGCTTGTCGGATTTGGAAACCTTTGGGCGATCTCAGCGCCGACAAATTGCTGTTGACTTTGAATTGCTTTTGGCTTTGAGGAACGATAACGTCGTGTTGAGTGGCCCACTGTATCATAAACGGAAGTATGATGCTGTTTTTTCTAACCTTTTTTATCGCTGTTTTAAAAAATTATTAAAAGAATATTAATAACAATTTGGGTCAAATTTAATACAATATAACGTAATTTGACGAAATTATTTTAAAAATAAAATAATTTTGGTCCAATTGCTTAATTTTATTTAGTTTTAGACTAAAACTACTCTATCTTATAATAATTTTTACTCTAATTATTGATCTTGTTTGAAAGTGGAAAAAATAGAGCACTTGACATGAGACGTCGAGGTGGCTTTGATATTAATCGTGTGAAAACTATGAACAAAAAAAACACAGGCGAAATCCTCTGGTCTAAGATCCCCTGGACTAGAGGAAGCTCTGCTCTCTCATAGGGTGGGATGGTTGAACCCCACCTGTTTAACATAGAAGTGGTCCAAGGATCTTGGACCAGAGAATCTCTGCTCGAAAGAACATAGCCAAGCAAACCTGGAGCTAGGAGTTGTGATTCTGAGCGTACCACAGATAGAGTCAATGAGAACGTTAGATCGAGAACCAGGGAGGGGGTCCTTGGTACAAGTACTCCAACGCTCAAGTTAGAATAGTAGCGGAGCGAAATAAAGAAGAAGATGAGCAGTAGAACATGAGTATGGATGCGTGTGTGCACATATCCGTGGATGCTTTCGTGTGTAAAAGTGTACTTGGCCAACGGAGCGACCCTTTTTTATACCGTCTCTCATAACCCCCACATTAATGAGGCGGTAGAGAATATTTGATGTTAGAGTACACAAGTGGTGCAGGATGTACAACAATTTCCCCGTGGTCGGAAAAAGGTTATGTTATATGTATATATCAGACTGATGGAATATTTTCTGACGAGTAATTGTTATTTTCTGACAGGTTATTATGATTCTCTGGCAATATTGTCTCCTAGAGAGGATCCGATCAGCTCTAGGGTCGACAGGATGTATGTTGGGAGCTTTGTCAAATGAGAAATGGGAAGTTGAACCACGTAGGTCTGACCGACGCTGGGGTCGACCTGCTGTATGCTTAGAACCTTGCATTAGAGAAGTGTGGAGCTGAGCTTCATAGGTCGACTAGCCATGGGGGTGATCAGGTTTGTGCTAAGAACCTTACATTGGAGAAATGGGGAGTCGGACCCCATAGGTTTGATCGACTATGGGGCCAACCAGTTGTAGACTAGGAGCCTTGCCTTCGTGAAGTGTGGAGTTAGATCCCGTAGGTCCGACCGGCTATGGGGTCGATCGGATGTAGATTGGGAGCATTTCCTCTGCGAAGTGGGGAGCTGAACCTCGTAAGTCTGACCGACTTTAGGGTCAACTGACTATATGCTGAGAACCTTGTATTGGAGAAGTGGTGAACTAGGCTGAGTAGATCCGAACGACGCTAGGGCCGACCAGCTGTAGACTGGGAGCCCTACCTCTACCAAGTGGGGAGCTGAGTCCCGTAGATCCGATCGACTATAAGTCCCCTAGGGTTTTTGTTGAAAATTCGGCATTCTCGAACAAGATGTCCTATCAAACTTTATGTTGGGGATTCATCTTGCACTCGACTGTTACACTTAACTCATTTCAACATGACACTGATACAACCCAAGATTTCGCTGACTCTGAAGGACTCGTGATCCGATCGGGCCAATGGTCCAACCGGCCAGCTCGGTCGACCAAGACATGCAATCGTGCTAGCCTCAAGCATTGACACTTTCTTGACTTTGACCGCCATATCTACTGACTTTCTTAATGTTAAATCCAATTTCGAGGGTCCCACCTTATTCGCCACATCAATTATAACAATTTAGTTAAAATTATTATAATAAATTTTAACTAATTTTAATCAATTTAGAGTAATTTTAATTAAAATTTTAAAACTAAAATTTGATGGTAAAAAGATATCCACTCGCCCTCTATTTTGGAGGAGACGAGGGAAGCGAGGGAAGAATAAATAAGGGAAAAGGGAATGTTTAACATCTTTTGGGAAGCAGTTAAGGAGGTGAAGAGGAAGCAAGGGTAAACTGAATTCTTTACACCTGAAATCGGAGGGTAAGGAAGGGGAGCCAAACAAAATATATTCTAATTTTATCCCTCAGCAGCATCGCCATCAGAACCACCCGCCGTCGTTAAGTCCTTGACGGGGAAGACGATCACCCTCGAGGTGGTCTTCGGACACCATCGACAACATCAAGGCAAAGATCCAGGACAAGAAGGGATTCTGCCACCTGACACGGAAGGGATTTCACCTAACCAGCAATGCCTTATCTTTGCCGGAAAGCAGCTCGAGGACGGTCGTGCAGGCGCGATAGCACTCAACCGACAGTTTAATTTGAAATCGGCACCCCATTTGATGACGCTCCTCCATATGCTCCTACCCACTGCAACAATCCTCACCGCGCTGGACTCTCCTCCACGTTAACCCCGCATCGTTGTCCTCCAATGCCGACAAGCGATCCTCCAGCAAACATACAGGGCAAAGTAGGCTAGGGGCAGAAGACGAACACTATCACTGTGAGAGATGGGAATAAATTGAAAGGAAGGTTGTGGGGAGTAATGGAAGTTCTTTGTGATAGATTATATAATTTAGATTATATAATCTATTAGAATTATTTGGCTATAGCCTTGAGGGCAATTTAATCTTTTACCTTTTCAGTTTAGGGTTTAGATATAGTCTTTTACCTTTTCAGTTTATGGTTTGGATTTTTTCTTGTAATTAACTATATAAGGCCTTGTACTCTTTATTTCTCAATCAATTTGAATTCAATAATATGATTAGTTTCTCCTTCTCTTAATTTCTACATGGTATCAGAGCAAGATTCTCCTTCTCTGACCTAATTTTTCTACCGTTACCTGTTATTGCTTCCTGTTGTCACTGCCGTCTCCTATTGCTGCTGTTGATTTCGACACCGACATCTATTTTCTGTCTTGCTGTTGTTGATTTCAATATCGACATCTATTTTCTGTCCTGCTGCTGTTGATTTCGGCACCGATATCTATTTTCTGCTGATTTTGGCGCTGATATTCTTTTCTGCCGATTTCGGTGCCGACGCCCTATGTTACCAATTTCAGCACTGACATATTTTTCTACTATTTTCAACACTAACGTCAGTTTTTGCAGATCATACAAATGTGTATCCTTACAGTTTGGTTATTCTGAGAATTACTCGTTCTGTCATCATGTCTAGTCATGCAGATGCTTCATGGAAATCTGATTCGTATATGTTTGAGCGGTTTCAACAGTTCCTTGCTTTACAACCCTCTGCCATGTCAGCTTTCTCTCATATAGGTTTGTCATCATATAGTATTTCAAATATATATCTTTGTCCTTATGGATTTTGGACTCTGGTGCCTCCCATCATATGACATCCAATTTGTCATCTTTTATTTTTTTTTCTCCTAGTTCATCTATATCTATTGTGATTGCTGATAGTACTCCTATGTCATTAGCAGGTGTTAGTTCAATTGTTACATCTTCTTTATCTCTAACTAATGTTTATTATATTCCGAGTCTTACTCTAAATCTTGTTTCTATTAGTCAATTATATGAGTCTGGATACCTAGTTTCTTTTTCTTCATCTATTGTTATGTCAAGACCCGCAATCTCAGAGGCTTATTGGGGTCGGTCATAGGCAAGGAGGACTCTATGTTTTAGATCAACTCAAAGTACCAGAAGTTGTAGCTTCAAGTGTGGATTTATCATCTTTTCATTTAAGTCGTTCATCTTCTGATTTTTATTTGTGGCACTCCCGTTTAGGTCATGTTTCAACATCTCGTTTGCAGTTTTTAGCTTCTACAAGAGTATTAGGACCTTTAAAAAGTTCTGATATTTCTGATTGTAGTGGTTGTAAAATGGCCAAATTTTTCGTCTTGCCATTTTCTAAAAGTCTTTCTTTTTCTTCTGCTTCATTTGATTTTATTCATTCTGATATGTGGGGACCCTCTCCTATTCCTATAAAAGGGGGTTCAAGGTATTATATTTCATTTATTAATGATTACACTCGGTACTCTTGGGTCTATTTTATAAAACATAGGTCTGATTATCTTACCATTTTTAACAACTTCAGAGCTCTTGTGAGAACTCAACATTCTAGTGTCATAACGTATTTTCGTTATGATTTGGGGGGGGGCGAATATACTTTGAATCATTTTTCACAGTTACTTGCTTCTGATGATACTATTCATCAAACCTCATGTACAAATACTCCTAAACAGAATGGTGTGGCTGAACGAAAATATAGACATCTTGTTGAAACGACCCGTTCATTTTTATTGTCTGCCAGTGTTCCTAGTACCTTTTGGGGGGAAGCAATCCTTATCGTTGCTCACGTGATTAATAGGATTCCAACCTCACATAATTCCAGCTTGTCACCCTTTGAAAAATTGTATGGGCATGCTTCTCTCTACTCCTCTTTGCGTGTTTTTGGTTGTACTTGCTTCATCCTTTGTCCACATGCTTAACGTAATAAATTAGCCTCTCGGTCTACTCGTTGTGTCTTTCTGGTTTATGATGTTAGTCAAAAAGGATATTGTTGTTTTGATCCTATTAGTCAAAAATTATATGTCTCTCATCATGTTGTATTTCTTGAACATATTTCATTCTTTTCTATTCCTGATAGTTGGCATAATATGACAAAGTCAGATCTACTTTGTATTGATCCTTTCAATATCGACACTGAGGAAGCTTCACCCACATCTCCTACTAGTAGCTCAACTGAATCTGGTACTTTGGTTCCAGAGATATCCGTTCTACATGCTCCTCTTTTTGCCACCACCCAATCATCTCCTGAGATTGCGAATGATCCTTCTCTCCATCATCGTCAATCCACTCGTGTTCGTACGTCTACTAAACTATCAGATTTTGCTTACTCCTGTTATTCTCATTCTTTTGCTTTATTTGTTGCATCTATTCATTATCTTTCTAAGCCCGTATTCTATAGAGAAGTTGTTTGTAACCAACTTTTGTAGAGTGCTATGGTTGAGGAACTAACTGCTTTGCATCAGAGTCATACATGAGATTTGATCCCATTGCCACCAGGAAAATAAACCATTGGTTCTCGTTGGGTATATAAGATCAAAACTAAATCTGATGGATCTATCGAACGATACAAAGATCGTCTTGTTGCTAAAGGTTGTTCTCAGGAGTATGACATGGATTATGAGGAAACATTTACTCCTGTTATAAAAATGATGACTATTCATACGTTGATTATTGTTGCTTCTATTTGTCGATGGAGAATATCTCAGATGGATATCAAGAATGCATTTCTAAATGGTGATCTTTATGAAGAAGTTTATATGACACCTCCTCCTGGTATTTCACACCAACCTGGTGAAGTTTGTAGATTTCGTAAAGCGCTTTATGGTCTTAAACAAGCACCTCGTGGTTGGTTTGAGAAGTTCTCTATAGTGATTACTTCGATTGGTTTTCATCCTAGTAATCATGATTCAGCATTGTTTGTCAGATGTATGAGTGCAGGTCGTATTCTTTTATCGTTATATGTTGATGGCATGATTATTACTGGTGATGATTTTGATGGAATTGCTTCCTTGAAGTCTGAGTTGGTTCATTGTTTTGCTATGAACGACTTGGGTATACTACGCTACTTTCTGCGCATTGAGGTTGCTTATTCTCTAAAAGGTTATCTTTTATCTCAGTCAAAGTATATATCTGACCTGTTTGAGCATTCTCGTCTTACTGATAATAGAGTTGTTGATACTCCTATTGAGACTAATGCTCGATATTCTCCGTCTGATGGCTCACTTTTGTCGGATCCTAGTTTGTACATAACTATTGTTGGAAGCTTAGTTTATCTCACCGTGACTCGTCCAGATACTACGTATGTTGTTCATATGGTTAGTCAATTTGTCACTGCACCAACTACGGTTCATTGGGTTGCTATTCTTCGTATTCTTAGGTATCTTCGAGGCACTCAATGTCAAAGTCTTTTATTTCCTTCTACTTTATCTCTTGAGCTACATGCATACTCTGATCCGGATTGGGCTGGTGATCCTACGGATCACAAATCTACCACTAGCTTTTGCGTTTTTCTTGGTGATTCCCTCATTTCTTGGAGGAGTAAAAAATAAGATGTTATTTCTAAATCTTCCACAGAAGCTGAGTGTCATGTCATGACCTCAACTACTAGTGAGATAGTTTGGTTGCATTATTTGCTTGCAGATATGAGTATCTCTCTTCATCAACCTACTCTGTTATATTGTGACAATCAGAGTGCTATTCAAATTACGTGCAATTCAGTTTTTCCTGAGCGGACAAAACTTATTGAAATTTATTGTCACATTAATCATCACCATCTTCAGATTGACACCATCACATTGTCTTTTGTTCCTTCAAAGCTATAGATTGCTGATATATTTACTAAGGCTCATTCCGCTTCACGCTTCTGATTTTTATCTGACAAACTCTCAATGCTTCTAGCTGTAGCATCGTGAGTTTGAGGGGGATGTTAGATTATATAATTTATATTATATAATCTATTAGAATTATTTGTTTATAGTCTTGAGGGTAATTTAGTCTTTTACCTTTTCTGTTTTGGGTTTAGATATAATATTTTACCTTTCAGTTTAGGGTTTAGATTTTTTCTTACAATTAACTATATAAAGATCTTGTACTCTTTATTTTTCTTAATCAATTTTGGATTCAATAATATGTTTGTTTCTCCTTCTCTTATTTTTTACAAGTCCCTCGTTATATTGGACACTTCTAGATACTAGAATGGATAGGTGTAGTAACTTACAGGCTGCCGCTACCCCGACTCTAGTAGGAATACATAATTTTTTTCCATGTCTTCATATTGAAAAAAATATTACCACATCCTACTCATATCCTAAAGGATATTTTGGTCCCACTTCAACCAGATGCTACTACAAAGAGATTCCAATAGGAATCCTGAATCACAAGAAACATTTGCTGTGGATCAAGACCGTTCAACTTGTAAAAGTTATATAACGCTGGAGGATTGTCAAATCACGTCTTGTTAATTTAAATATCTTGGTATATTTTGCTAAAGCACCACAATTGCATGATAGTAAGATGTCGTAATTACGTCCTCAGAGCTACGGTGTAGCAATAGAATATTCAAATTATCATTCAAATACTCATGGTTCGATTTCTAACTATAATGAATTTATAAAAAAAAATTATATAAATAGGACGCACAACGAAAGGATGCTAGGCTTCTTAGTCGCCCGCTGCGCGCACTTCCTGATTTACCCTAATGACCAATGGAAAAATTCTGTGGAACCGAACTGATCACCCCAAAATTAGTCAATGAAACTAATTAGATTTTCTTTTGTTAAGATATTGTAATTGCAAGGAGTTAAATTGTTACATATTACTAATCTAAACATCTCCAATTGCCAATGCTAAAGCATCATTAGCAGGGGCGGAGCCACCCTAGGGCTAGGGTGGGCTCCAGCCCCCACCCGTCTTAAAAACGATAAAACCAAAAAAAATTCTGCCCTGTAATTCTCTCTGATTTATTTTCCTATTCACATGCGTTTTATCAAATCAAAATTTTCCTATTGCATGCGCATGAGTTTTATTAAATAAAAAAAGTTATTTTGATTTGATTTAATTAAAGCTCCAGACCGCATTACTTTATTAGTAATTTTAATTAAATAAAAAATTTGCACTGTCGATGATGCAGCCTTCCTTATTCTTCCTTGCAATTGCAGAGCTATAGATATAAAAGATTTTAATTTTAATCCTCTTTATTTATTTATTTATTTATTTATTTATTTATTCACTAAATTCGAACAAATCTATTCATCTTTAGAATGAATTTACTTCCAACTCCTTTCTCAATAGTATAATCTCTTAATTTTTTTAAGATCTTTGTATTATCATTCACTTGGTATTTCATATTCATATACTATACAGGCATCCAACAATGACTCGACGAGTACAACTATGATATTCCTTCTTTCAAATATCATGCAATATCTGTGTGACCATCGTTGTAGATTTATTTTATTTTAATATTATTTGTACTAGTCAACTATTATTTTTTTCTTTTGATAAATTGATTGAATTAATTAACAGGTATATTAACTAATTTGATTAGTTTTATTTATATATTGATTACTTTTCTTTGCTTGATATTAGTAAGTATGACTTCGTATCATATTATATTAGATTGATCATTAAAAAAATATTTCATTATCATTGGATAATCATAATTTCTATATTTATTTATTTTAAAAGAGAAAATTCAGGGAATGAAGAAAAGAAAAACTATCAACTTATTTTTTTCGGTATTTTACCAAAGGGCGTTCCTTGAATATTGTATCTACCAAAAGGCGCATCGTAGTTTTATATTTACCAAAGGGCGCAGTTTAACAAATTCGCTTCCTAGATTACCCTTTTGGCTACTGGCAACCAACTTTTTCAATCACGAATATCCAAGCATCCAAGGCACAGATCTAATTGAAAATTAATATGTGGTTCGGATGCACGTCATCTCACCGTCTCTCTCCCTCCATCCCTCTGCGTGGTGT
>JBBMJZ010032232.1:0-10113 GCA_037833815.1 Zingiber zerumbet
GATAATTTTTTTAACACAAATTAGGTTATATACAAATAAAAAATTACCAAACTCAATTTATTATGTCAAAATTATGGCTGAGGGCGTTTTATGATCAAGAGAATAATACAACCCATTGGAATTTGTTTCATAAAATTTTAATTTCTCTAGGTCCATATTTAGGCATTTCGATTTTTATTCAACTCATAATGTATCTCTAGGCTTTATGAACAATCACTTAAAGTACGTTTGGTTCAAATTATCATGTATAACCTTGGTTATATGATTACCAAGTAATTACATAACTAATGTTATGGAAATAAAACATAACCTTGTTTAGTTCAACCTAAGTAATATAAAAAATTTATTTATTTAAAAATTTTAATACATAATATGATTTAATATTTTACTGTATTATCCTCCGTTACAAAAACCAACTATACTTATTTTTGTTGTAAACTTTATTTTGTTTTTACATTACCCATCTTTTTTTTTCTTTTTTTTTTTTTGCATTTTTTAAAAACTTTGTATTTTTCTTTTTTGACTTTACGTTTGTTTTTTGACCTGTACGTTTTTTTTAACGTTTTTCTCTTTTTTTTTCACTTTTGTTGTTGTTTACGTTTTTATCCTTTTTTCCTTTTATTTAATTTTTGTTTTAGTCTTTTTTATTTGAACTTTAGGTTTTTCTTTTAATTTTTAATTTTTTTTTTGTTTTAACTTTACGTTTTTTTTCTTTTGTTTTTGTTATTTTTGTTTGAACTTTACATTTTGTTTTTTTTTTAATTTATGTTTTTCTCTTATTTTTGTGAATTTTACGTTATTTTTAACGTGTTTTTAGTATTTTTTTTTTACTTTCATATATATATATATATATACACTTTATTTTTTAAATAAAATGTCACATATTTTAAATTTTATTTAATTTTGTAATTTAAAATAAAATTTTTGCTATAAAAAATTTTAGGGGTATTTTTGATAAAAAAAAATTGTTAACCCCGGAATCAAGAAAAACTTCACTTTTCTAAGGTTTTCTGATTCCGGATTGCATGTCCTTTTGCTGATGTGTCAGACATGGATTATTACTCAGAAATAGCTAATTATTTAAACCAAATAGGGTTTTCGTTAATAACCTTGGCCAAATAACCAAGGCTTCCCAACTCATAATTATGTATATCCAAAATGCTAGATAAGGAACTAGAGATATCAAAATTTTATAAAATAAGTTTATATGGATTCGTATTATTATTTTGATCATAACAATGACTTCATCAATAATTTTAACCTAATCAATTGAGTGTGATAATTTTTTTAATACAAATTAGGTTATATACAAATAAAAAATTACAAAAATTAATTTATTGTGTCAAAATTATAGATGAAGTCATTTTTATAATCAGGAAAATAATACAAAACATAAGAATTTATTTTATGAAAGTCTATATCTCTAGGTTCATATTTAGGCCTTCTAATTTTTTTTAAATTTTTAATTTTATTTGAATCTGGGATAATCCAGGATTCATCCCAAATTGAAAAAAAAAATTAAAAAAAAAATTAGAAGGCCTAAATTTGGACATAGAGATATTAGAATTTTATAAAACAAGTTTTTAAGGGTTCGTATTATTCTCCTAATCATGAAAATTAACTCATCCATAATTTTGATCTAATAAATTGAGTGTGATATTTTTTTAACACAAAATTATGTCTTATACAAATAAAAAATTACCACACTCAATTTTTTAGATAAAAATTATGGATGAGGTCGTTTTCATGATTAGGAAAATAATACGAACTCATAAAATTTGTTTCATGAAATTTCGATATCTTTTGGTTCATATTTAGGTCTTCTATGTTTTTTTTTATTTTTTAAATTTTTTTAATTTTATTTGAATCTGGTATGAATCCTAGATTTATCCCAGATTCTAGGGAAAATCTTAGATTTGTCCTAAAATATGGGATGAATACAGGATTCATCCCAGATTCAAATAAAATAAAATAAAATAATTATAAAAAATAGAAGATCTAAATATGGACTTAGAGATATCAAAATTTTATAAAACAAATTTCTTTGTGTTTGTATTATTCTCCTGATCATGAAAATGACCTCGTCCATAATTTTTACACAATAAATTGAGTGTGGTAATTTTTTATTTATATATGAACTAATTTGTGTTAAACAAATTACCACACTCAATTTATTACTTATTTTATTAAATTTTGATATCTTAGCTCCATATAAAATTGACTTGAACCAATGGTTAGATTTGCTCAACCATGGGAGAGAAGTGGTCAAGTTTGACTTGACTTGAGAGGAAGATGGAGGGTCAAGTTTGACTTGACCATTTGCCACCTCATTTGTGAGTTGGTATTGAGTGGGCTAATGATGATATGCCACATCATCATGGTTACTTATGTGGGATGTCACCTAATGAGGAAGATCAAGAGTTGTGATTCTTGATATCCCATGGGTTTAAAAACCCTTCTTGAAGTGGCCGACCACTTAATTGAATGGTGTGAGTTTCATTTGATTTTAGTAACTCCCATCTTCTTCTTCCTCCTTGCATCTTCTTCTCCCTCTCCTCCACCTTGGCCGAAACTTCGTAGAGTGTTAGCACACTCTAAAGTTTCTCCTCCATCAATTTGTTCGTATGGATACACATAGAGGGTTGTGCACTTGACAACCTTGAGATCTGGCGAACCTTGGACGAGCGGGATTTGCGAAGGGCTTCGCATCAAGGGTAACCTCTTTTTCTTTGTAGATCTAGTGTAGATATAGGTTAGAGAAACTCGTACACGTAATTTTAATTTTCGCACGGATCCGGTGGCATGAGGTTTCCGCAACGCAAAAAATGGTTTTTGCAGCTCAAAATCCCAATAGTTGGAGGACCAGGTCGGGATATAGCGGGTCAATTTGTAAGACCCCGATCAAGAGCTTCAAGCTTATGTGTGCAAACTTGGTTGAGAAAATTTGCCCTGCAAGTACCGTTCATGTTTTTCCGATCGTGCCCCTTGTTCCAGATCAGGAAATCTGACCCGTAAATCATGACCGGGCATTATGCGTCTGGCTGCGTCTGACAGTCCAACCCCATCCTTCGTGGCCTGTAATTGTTACGTCTTCTTATCTTCTGCCTGCCATGTCCTCTTGACTTCTAACCGACACGTCCCCTCGACTTCTGACTACCACGTCCGCTTGACTTCTGACTGTCACGTTTCCTTGACTTCTGACTACCCTGTCCCATTAGCTTCCACCTGATTAGCTTTATGGGACCCATCATTATACGCCGTATCAAGCTACAAGCTTTGTCATCCCCTTGGGAAGTATATGATAGCATTATCATCATAAAATTTGAGTTTAAATTTTAACTAATAGCCGAGTGTCTATCTTCCTTATATATTATTCTATTATTTAAAATTAATCCGTGATTTACTTCTTCTACTTACCGCTCCGTGGAGCTCTGCCACTCCAGTGCCATCTCGCCTAAATTATCATTTGTCTATCTTAAGTGACCGTCTGAAACTCGTAAACATTCTTGATTAGCGTGTCCTATTACAGCTCTAAAAGCTGAAACGAGTAGCTCGAGTCTCCACTGGCCTCGTTTGGCAGAAGGTACCGAACAGAGATGCGAAAACTTTTTAACAATCCGTTCCCTTGTCCTGTAGTTTATATTCATCGATCAAGTCAACGATTGCATCGGCCCTCATATCTGTCTTCCTTCAACCTTAATTACCTTCGCTTCTCATGACCATCTTTAAATTTGGCAGTCATTAACTCGCATGAAGCTTCCACCCTTTCTCCGTGTTCGGAAGATTTGACAATGAGCATCCGTGCTTGGGAATCCGTAAACTAACCCTTCTTCACACGGTGTGGATTCGCGCTACCAGAAAAATTAATCGAGACGTTTCGGGATTAATTTGGAACTTTTATTGATCAGAAAAATTAAGATTCTGCTTCTGCTCGATCTGTTTTTTGACCACAAATCAAAGCCATTCCTTTCTGCCTTCGTGAAGGTACAAATTCAATGTTTTAACTCTCCAAGTTTGAGTTTTCGGTACCTTCTTTTTGCTGCATTTCTCATCAAATAAACCTCAAGAAGAAGAAAACAAAAGAACGAGAGAGGGCTTAATTTGATCCAAGACAAGCACAGCGTTCAAGGCATGAGGGTGGTGACAAGTGATGTTGTCAATGGCTGTGCTTCCCTTATTCTGCGCCTCCAAAACCGGCGTGCCACTGCGAGATGAAGTGAAGATAACGCAGCGACGGCTCAAATCATGTGAACCTTGGCACTCAATCCTTTCTTAATCTCAGTGCACATCATTCTAAGCTATATATAAGCATGAGCTTTGCTTTGGCTCGAGATCAAATCCTATATTTGCTCGCCATTCACTTCCGGTCCGTTCAGGTTTCTCATTTTTGAGCTGTTTTTTTTTTTCTCGTCGGACCCTTTCTTATGCTTCCATCGTAAATTAGCTTAATTAATGGTTATAAACAGTTGCAGATTCAGGCGCTTTCCACTTTTCCTCCTCCTGCAAAATATAAATTATTTTCTTGAAATCAAGTTAAAGTCTGAAAATTAATGCTCGTTTCCAAGATTCAATAATTTGGCATATGGTGGGTATTAAATGCCTTCCATTTTTTAACAAAAAGGACAATGCTTAATGAGGGATTCCAATCTATTTATACCTACTATTTTTTTCCTTTTCTCTCTTATTCGACAATCATTGCATATTCTGATCAATCAATCCGATATCTTTCTTTACACAGATTTTGGTTTCCTTAGGTTCGCCTTGTATTCAACATCTCTTTCCTTATTCATGTTTGTTATAATTTGCTAAAAGGCAAGGTTCTAATATTCCCCATTTTCCTTTTTTTTTTAATCTTTTACCAAAAGACCGTCTTTCTTTTAAGAATGATATATATAATTCCTTTTTCTTCCCTATTTTTATTGATTTTACTGATCAGAGATCATTGTATAGTAATTACTTTATATATAAATAAAATATTATGATAATTAAGAATAATTTCTTGTACGGTAAATTATCGAGTTAAATCTGGCAAAATATTGATCAAGATCTTTCTTTATTGGTCACGATTCCGCCAACCTTTTGCTCTAAAATCCCCTTCTGCATCTCCATTGGTTCGTCGTCGACGATGGAGTTCCTCCGTTCTCCCAGCACGCGGAGCGGCGGCGACGTCGAAGGCACGAACAACGACCACGTGGCTATCAAGTCGTCAGCCGGAAAGACACGCGCCATCCACAAGCTCGCCTCCTCCCGCCTCTTCCCCGTCGTCACCTGCCTCCAGTTTTGCTTCGTCATCTACGCTACCTTCTTTCTCTACTACATGAGCCCCTCCGTCGACTTTCGCCCCCGCGCAGACTTCTCCTGGGCCACCCGCATCCCGCACCAATGGAAGCACTTAGTCGTCAAACCCAACGCCGTCGCGTCCTCCGCCCTCGCCGCCGACTTCACCCCAGCCGACGTCTGCCAGTCGGAGAGAATCGAGTTCGTGCAGAAGAAGTCCGACGACGCTGTCATGATCAAGCTTAAGCGAGAGCTCTACGACGAGGTGTTGGCGTTCCAGAGCAAAAACGCCGGAACAGAGACTCTGCCGGAGCTGCTTCAGATGCCGTCCCGGTGGAGCCGGGCAGGGAATGATTCCCCGAGGGTGACGGTGATTCTGAACCACTTCAAGCGGAGGACGCTCTGCGCGCAGCTTGACTCGCTGCTTAACCAGACGCTGCCGTTCCACCACTTGTGGGTGCTGTCCTTTGGCAGCCCAAACGAGGCGGTGTTCCGGCGGATTGTGGAGAGCTACAACCATTCTAGGATCAGCTTCATCAGCTCGACCTACGACTTCAAGTACTACGGACGGTTCCAGATGGCGCTGCAGACGGAGTCCGATTTCGTCTACATCCTGGACGACGACATGATTCCTGGCCGGCGGATGCTGGAGATTCTGACGCATGTCGGGGGGACGGAGAAATATAAGAACTCTGTTTTAGGGAGCATTGGCCGGATTCTGCCGTTCCGGCAGAAGGACTTCACATTCCCGAGCTATCGCAAGTTCCGCTCCAAGGAAGCCGGATTATACCTGCCGGATCCGGCTTACGATATCACAGTTGAGAGGACTGTGCAGGTGGATTTCTTGTCGAGTTCCTGGTTTTTATCTGCGGATTTGGTGAAGGCTCTGTTCGTGGAGACGCCGTTCACGTTTATGACAGGCGAAGATTTACACCTCAGGTAACATATTATTAACCAAATCGAATCTTTCGTTGTCTAAAACTTTTCCACAAGATGACGAAAAGAGATCTGAGATGTATATAAAATGTGCAGTTATCAGCTTCAGAAGTACAGGAACGCAGGCTCCTACGTGCTCCCCGTCGATCCAAATGACAAGGAGACATGGGGCGACAGCGAGCACAGACTGGCCTACGTTTCTGAGACCACCGTCATCTTCAAGGGCGTCGTCCAAGTCCGCGACGATCAATGGTGGCGCGCCCTGTCCACCGGCTACGTAACTCAGTGGGCTGCCATGTACCCGCAAAAGATAGATGCCCTCTTCTACGCTCACTCTCCTAACGAAGTGAGAGCACTCGCTCCGCTCCTCGAGAAGTTCCGCACCACCGTGGGAAGGAAATCCTACATCGTCGTCTCCGGCGGCAGTTACTGCTCCTGCGAGGAGACAGTCTCTGTTCTCAAGTGGCCCAAGAATGTATGCAAGGAAAGAAGGTTCAAGATCTTCGATTTACAAGTCGGAGCCATTTCAGGCGTATCGAACTCGGATGTCCCAGTGGTGCAGGCGGTGTACTCGAGCTTGAAGGGCCTTCTCAAGATTCACAATCCCAGCTTGCTGATCGCTGTCGATGACATCGATCAAAATGTTAAGAATGCGCTAAAAAATGCGTGCGAGGGGAGTGCAAACGGGACGTCTCTCGTTCTTCTTCCGAGGCCAGCGGTGCCGAAGGTTCTGTGGATGGCCGATCTACGACCCTCAGCATTGCCGCGTAATTAAAAAGCGCCTGCATTTATTAAAAAATTATAAAAAATATATTATTTTTGGATTAAGAATTAAGCATAATTAGCTGGAATTGTGATTTTGCAGACTGGAACCGGATGCGGATCACCGTGAACATCATCACCCAGAACCGCGCCGCCTCCCTGCAGCGGCTGCTGCTGTCGCTGCAGAGCGCGTACTACCTCGGCGACGAGGTGCGGCTCACCTTCAACATGGACAGCAAGGTGGACGTAGCGACGCTCCAGCTGGTGCGCTCCTACCCGTGGGCCCAGGGCCCCAAGCAAATCCGGCGGCGCATCATCCAGGGCGGCCTCATCCGCGCCGTCAGCGAGAGCTGGTACCCGTCGGACGACGACGAGTTCGGCCTCCTCCTCGAGGACGACATCGAGGTGTCCCCCTACTACTACCTGTGGATCAAGTACGCCCTCCTCGCCTACCACTACGACCCGCAGGTGTCGCTCCCGGAGCTGTCATCCATCTCGCTCTACACCCCGCGACTCATCGAGGTGGTGAAGGAGCGTCCCAAATGGATCGCGACGGAGTTCTTCAAGCAGATCCACCCCAACACGCCGTACCTGCACCAGCTCCCCTGCAGCTGGGGCGCCGTCTTCTTCCCCAAGCACTGGCGGGAGTTCTACGCCTACATGGGCGCGCGATTCACTGAAGACGCGAAGCAGAATCCCGTGCAGATCCCCAAGTCGCGGACCAACGGGTGGCAGGCGTCGTGGAAGAAGTTCCTCATCGACATGATGTACCTGCGCGGCTACGTGAGCCTCTACCCCAACTTTCCCAGCCAGGCCAGCTTCTCCACCAACCACATGGAGCCCGGCGCACACATCAGCGCCAAGGACAACGTCGTCAAGCACAACAAGGATGACTTCGAGGTGCCGCTCATGAGGGACGACTTCACGCGCCTGCTGCCGGCGGGGAAGATGCCGCCGGTGTCCAGGCTGCCGGTGATCAATCTGTTCAACCAGGCGGTGTCATTGAAGGGGCTGAGGGCGGCGGGGGCTAAGCTGAGACAGGATGTCATCAATTGCACCGAAGTGGAGGTCGTCGGAGTCGATCATAGCACGGGCTTACCCGAGAATTGCACCAAGTTCTGATTTGGTTTTAGGCAGGTAATTTGTTTTATCTACTCTTTGGTAAATTTTTTTGGTTTGCTAGCTGATGAACACGAAGAACTGAATTTGTAAAGATCCATTTGCCGAAAGTGGCTTATTTCTATCGATAACAGGCCGGGAAGTAAATAATTACCACTGAATGCTGAAAAAAAGAAGTCTTAAAGATTGATAAATAGTAGACGAATTATATTCTCTCCAAAAGCAAATGATCGATTAAATGCAGGATGTGTTTGTGATTGTCTCCACTGATGCACTAAAATTCATTGTGTGAAATTTTGGGCTATGTTGTTGTTTAGCTTTTGATGGTAAGTAGAAGAATACAAAATATTCACATTCTGGTTTTATGAATAGAGATATTCGTCAGGGATGATATTCTGCTAATTTAATGGGCAATGAATTCTTCAACAGTATCGTATATTCGTCAGGGATGATTGAAAAAGGATCACACTTTTATATTCGTCAGGTGACAATTTATTTCATATCTGGAATCTGAAGATCAACTATAAATGTTATTTATTTCCTATACAATAAAAAAATATACAGAGAGAAAAGGACAAGTATTTGTATTCACTTAGAAACTAACTTATGATAGTCTCTAGAAAAGTGTTGATGTAGGAATTAGAATAATATGAATAACTGAAGTTTCTACAAAAGTGTGTTTGTAATGTCGTTTGAGACGGTGTGTGCTTGTGACTTGTGAGGAACTTATTATCGATTGGGAGCTTAATACTCTATTGATTATTTGATAATCTTGTTTTTTCATCAATTGTGCTTGTGTTTGTCATTACGGATGGACTAATAATCAAATACAAATATGCTCACTAATAGAATATTAAGTTAATGAAGGGAATTAACAAGAATAAAATAGTTATTCCAAGGGGAATGGAATAATAGATTAGAATTATTGCATTCCTTTGGTTCATAGAGTAACAATTTTAGCACATAAGACTATATTCTGAGGATGGAAATTAAAAGGGGACGCTACCAGTATTGAGAGGGAATGAACAGTTCAATTAGAATTGATATTTTAGGTTCATTTTGTAATCAGCACGGGAATGCATTTTAAGTCAGAATTCATAGTGAATGGAGTATTAAATCCTATCTTTTATTATTTTGGCTGTAAGGGTACATATAAAAGTTATTTATTTTGACTTTCTTCCTTGAACAGAACTAGTTGAAAATATATTTTACCTGACTATTTCCAGCCTTCCATCTCAGGAAAACCGTTACTGCGTTAGTGCTAATTTCTTAAACTCAGCATGAATGGCATGCCTTAGTTTTGTCTTACTTTGCAACTTGTAAAGCTACCAGTCTACAATTAACATTATCGAGATTTATGATAGAAAAAGAGCGCTTGAGTTGCTATAAGAAAACGCTAGACCAGTCCTGTTCATGACCTTTTGCCTTTGGCAGGCAAATTGCAGCGGAAACTGCTTTTGGTTTGGCTAGTAGGGCGAACTGTTACTTTGCTCAGCCATTTGACAGTGTTGGTTAGTTGTTATTGTAGTTGGCTGCCCTTGCTTTCAACCATCATTCCGACGCCCCTAATTAACTTCATCTCATTCATCAACTCAAGATTTTAAATGATGACCACACTAGGAGACTAAGATAAATTCCTATCAGGTTTCGTAATTGGAATTTAAGGAGATGGAGGTTTTCTATTTTCAAGATTTTTTTTTTAAAAAATGTAATTTTGCTATAATATAACAAGGGGTTAATTTCCACAGCTACATGTCATTAAAAAAAACTCCTCCTATCCTTTAGTCACTTAATGATCGGCTATAAACTAACTCTCTAATTTACAATATGAAGACGGACTTTGAGGCCATAGATTAAATTTGTCAGAAGGAGACAGCTCAATTGCAAGGATCTTTTCTACCCTTTTATGTTATGATTTAATTTAGGAAGGGCATCCTCCTGATCCCGATGTCTCTCATAGGTCTTTGTTTTCACTTAGTATAATTTGTTTGTGGACATGTTTTCACTGTAGCCTGCAGG
>JBBMJZ010032250.1:0-10112 GCA_037833815.1 Zingiber zerumbet
TGTAGCTACAGTTACACTGCCTCTCTCATTTCTCATTGCTTGACTTTAGCGTCGGAGGGTCGTCGCCGGGAAACCCCTCCCGGCTCGGCTTTGTTGCAGGTTCATCGGAGTATACGAGGAGCCAGCGGAGATCGCCACGTTCCCAGCGTCCGTCGACTCAGCATTCGGACAGGATCAATTATTATAACATTCTTCATATACATTTTTTTTTTTGATGTTTTATGGTATGATGATGATGAAAAGTTTAATATGCTTATATTAATCATATATATTCAAATCTAGTATGTAGATGAAACTATAAATGTTAAATAATAGTTTTTGAAAAGTATTTTTTCAAATTGCGGGGATTTATGGTCCAACTATTAAACCTTGAATCTCTCACTGTTCTTAGGCGTAAATATCTGGGTGTAAAGATCTGAGAACCAGGAACTATGCCTGTTTATGAGAGTATGAGAGTGGATTACAAGGCTTCAACAAAGATAACAAATTATTTTACTGCCATCATTATAGCTAGCACTTGATGTGTCAATTCTCCTTCATATGACGTCTTTTGTTGCTACAGCTGATGTAAAATACTTGTAATAGAGTTTAATATAAACATTATTTTTTTTAAAAAAAAAATGTGTAGATTTCTCAACTAAGTTAACATCTTTATCTCAGCCAAGAGTTTATGTGGGCCGCGGTATGCATGAGAGTCAATTTACATTATTCAAGTGAGTTTGCCATAAAAGATTGATTCTCTTATGACATATAGGAATATTTTTATGCATCTCTGAAACTGCTACCTGGATTTGTTCTCTTTTTCTAGGTATACTCTTTTCTGGGTTTTGCTATTGACATGCAAGTTTGCCTTCAGTTATTTTTTTCAGGTGCCTTCTCCATTTGTTTCTTACTCTTTTTGATCTATATTAAGGAAAATACCATTTTACCTTACTCTTACCAAAATATTGTTTTTTCTTTGGCAGATAAAACCTCTAGTAATGCCCACAAAGGTTATAATGAATGTGCACAACATTCATTATGCCTGGCATGAATTCTTCCCCAACTGTAATTATTTCTCTTCCCTTCTTTTTTTTTTTTAATTTTTATTAGAAATTGTTCAAGCTGTTTAGCTTCTGGTTCATGCAGCTTCTGGTAATCTTGGGTCTGTTGTTTCACTATGGGCTCCCGTGATATTGGTAAGTCAACATGTTTCTTCTTTAATTGGATACATCTAGTGTACACTTATCATTTTTTCTCGATCTAGTGTTTCACAAGCCAAAAAATAAATTACACATGGCAATTTTTCTCTGGCAGGTGTACTTCATGGACACCCAAATATGGTATGCAATTTTTTCCACCTTATATGGAGGTGGCTCTGGAGCATTGGGTCGACTTGGAGAGGTATGGGCCAGCAAAACCATCCATTTTAATCAGTTCCATTTCACTTCCTGTTAATTAAATTTGTTATTTTATTGTTCTCGTATCTCTTTTAATGAAACTTTTAGTTTGGTAGTCACATCTTGGAATCCTGCGATGTCATTTCTGAGTTACTTGAAAATCTTATTTCACCCTTGCAACTAGGTAGTTATAACGTGAAAGTGAAATGGCTTTTTAGTGCATGCTGGATGATAATGCAAATCATGGCCATATAGCCAGCTGAAATTGTGCATCCGGCAGCAGCAACTGCCCTTCTTACATTGGCTAGTATCATTGATACCATGCATAGCACTGAGCTTGCTGCCACAATACACTAGAAGAAGAGTTGTTTCTTAATTTTCTTTTCCTCATAAAAATAAGGCTCAACCGAAACAGTTGGGCAACATAATGTTCTGAAGTTGCCCAAGTAGGAAGGTTTCTTTAGGTCCTATTTTTTGCAAATTATCCAGGATTTCTTTTGTGATCTTAACATTAATCACTAAGATGCCTATATTGAACTGGATATTTTATGATTAATGCACAAAAATTCTGAAGATATTTAACATTCTATGAACTTGACGCCAGGCTTGAATTGCTAGGTCGAAGTTGAAAATATTGTTTTTCCAAATAACTTATGGGTTATAATTTCTTAGTGAGAATATAAATGTATAGATTGCTCTCTTTTCTAAGAGGTTTTTTTTTTTTTTAAAAGATGAGCGGTTACTAAACCATTAACATCTTTAATGTCAAAGTAGATCGATGCTCCCATGTTCAAATCCCATCTATGTCAAAAACATTGCTATGCTGGGCGGAGAATTAAACACTGCATATATTACCCCTTTTGTATTTAAACTAATTTATTTTTTTTAAATGCTCACAAATTGCTCTAAAATATTTGTAAAAATATTTAATAAATTCTTGACTCCAGGCAAAATAACAATTATCTTGCGAGCTGAAGTTAGAGAAGATTTGTGGAGAAAACAAGACTAAAAATTGACAAACGGAGAGAAGCCGTCAATAGGTTTCACTAAAAATAGATGTTTTATTCAATAGCAAAAGATAATCTTTAAACAACTAAATAGGATGTTTATATAGATCCAAAATCCTAAGTTGCAAGATGAAAATATTAAAAATACCCTAAATATAAAAAAAATAAAAAATACTAAAAATGGTAAAAAATATGTTAAAAAATCTCTGAAAAGTTCTAAATGATATTTTTTTGACCCGAAACTTGGCCGATTATGAATTCTTTGTACCAAATCTGGATATTTGAACGAGCTTTGATTAAAAAAAATTACACCTCGTTCTATATTTGAGTTAAAAATTACGACGCATTGAAGCTCATGTTGCCGGTCCTTCGTCAATTCTTAATGAGATTTTTGTATTTTTAAAATTTTTTTATCTTCTATATTATGTTTTCATTATTTTTTATTATTAAATTTTTGAACCAATGAACTAACCTTTGTATGACTCGTCCCATACACGTGAGAAGAACTATGACCAAGCTTGTGTTGGGCAAATGAGACTTGCTTTGAGTTCTACTAAGCATTGCCTTGAGCCATGCATGTCAGACCCAAGATGACACATATGAACATTGATTGTCTCACTTCCAAATTTGGCTCATTGACTATTGGGGTTTTGCCATAGAATAAGTATAACCATCTTATACATGGTCATGGGAGGTGTCCACACAAATTTTCCATTGATTAAGCGGTTACTTTAGATACGGGACCTTGTCTTGTTGGTAGCTAGGACACCGGAGGTTGCTAGATAGATGCCAGTAGATTGGTTTACTCGAGATGATGGAGTGGTTGGGGCTTATGATTTCTTTAGGCACCCTAGCACTAAGAAACCATGGGTTCAGTTAGTGTGGAAGACATATATTCAGCTAAGGCATGCAGTTACATTTTAGATGTTGATGCAGTGACGTCTTCCCACTAGATATAGACGGGAGTACTTGAAGGATCGACAGTTCACCTTTTGCCGTCATCAGGTGCTAGAGTCCCAAGAGTATCTTTTCTTTGGTTGTCCCTCTATTCCGGAACTTTGGAGGAGGATTAGAGAATGACTTCATATGCAATAGGAGAGCGGATGATGTGAGTCTTTGGGAGATATTATCGAGGGAGTAGGGTGTCAACAAGGCATGTCTAGTCTTGTCTTCAATGATTCATTATCTTCGGCGAGCGAGGAATAATAGTTTCTTTGAAGAGGTGCAGTTAGATATTGAGAAGATTTTCAAGAATGTGCAAACTCATGTGTATCAGTTTTTGGGAGTATACTCTAATCTAATGTTGCGTCAGACATAATTACTTCGCATGGACTAGTGGCTTGATTGGGGTGAGTGTCTAATGGCTTCCCATTAGCTATATGGGAGGTTGATGTTGGTGATTGGGCTTGCCTGATCCAGTTTGTAGCCCTTTTATTTGGATTTAATATATTTTTATTTATAAAAAAAAAGGTGTGAGAAGAGTATAAATATTTAAATTGAATCATTTCCTAAAGCTGAGCTTTTTTGAGATATCATTGGTTAGTTGATCAACTTTGAGACACCTTTTTTTCACCTCAGATTGTTTCCAAGAAATTATTCTTTTTTATAATTCTCTGTTTCATTTTTACATAGATTGACAGTATTTAAGAACCTGATAAACCGAATACATAGTGAGTAGAATAATTTTCTATCCCATTAGATTCTGTGTATGGGATGAAAATTTGTCTCTCTCATTCTTTAATTAACTCACATCTGATGGATGGTTTTCTGCTTCCATATTTTTATAGATACGGACACTTAGCATGCTGAGATCAAGGTTTCATTCTTTGCCTGGAGCTTTCAACACATATCTTATACCATCTGAGAAAGTTCGTAAAAGGCGATTCTCACTCTCGAAGCACTTTTCTGAGGTTCTGTTGCAACTATTAATATGGAAATGTATTCACAGTTTTGGTGTCTTGTATCTAAAACTACCAAAATTTAGGCATCTCCAAACAAGAGAACTGAGGCAGCAAAGTTTGCTCAGCTATGGAATGATGTAATATGTAGTTTCCGAGAAGAGGATCTTATAAATGATAGGTAAGGCTTCATTATGCTACTCTTGTTGCTACATCCAACTCTTTTCAGTTAATTGTTCTGGAAGATTCATATTGCTTTCCTTCTTTAATTCAGAGAGGTGGATCTTTTGCTAGTCCCTTACTCTTCAGATCCTAGCCTCAAGATAATACAATGGCCACCGTTCCTACTTGCTAGCAAGGTCTTTATCAACACTGATTTGGTGCTTCTTATCGTGTTAATGTCATTTTTTTCTTTCAGTAATTTATCAACTTGTGGAACAGATACCAATAGCATTGGATATGGCTGCACAATTTCAATCAAAGGACTCTGATCTTTGGAAAAGAATCTGTGTGGATGAGTATATGAAATGTGCTGTCATTGAATGCTACGAATCCTTTAAACTAGTACTTGATCTTCTGATAGTTGGGGAGAATGAGAAAAGGTCTTCTCCACCCTTTTCCCTCTAACCTGTTTTTTTTTTTTTTTTGTTTCACACCTTACGGTGTCTACTGACACTTGTCCATTTCCATCAGCTCAATTTAAAGTTTAGAGTTTTACTGATTTTTCCTATTTTTAATACTTGCAAATGATGGGCGTGCTAGGAAAGATGATTTGGGAAATTTATTTTGCAACTTATTTTGCTTTCCTAACCAGAAAAAAATCACATACCTTGATCTTAACATGTTAGATGAATCGATACATTAATTAGAGTATGTAGAAATGTGCAGCTTCTCTGCTCACAACTGGAGTTAAATCACCTTCATAGTCACTGTTTTAAACTAGCTCAGAACACAATAGCAACAGGACTAGGTCCAAGATTATCTTGGCACTGAGGAATTTAAGAAGCTTAAACTGCATAGTCTATTTCTTCAATAAGCAACGACATTAAAGGGACCTTAGATTTCAAGGATTACCATATTAACTTCATTAAGGCAATTTAGGATATCTATCTGCACATATGATAGGATACTGCAGTCATATGTGAGAAGACATCCATAGTGATCTGTTGAATCGTTCTCATAGTTCATTTTCTTAGGCAACAATGAATCTGCCAAAAACTGTTTCTTTTTTAATTATCCAGCTTAATTTTTATTTGATGCCATGTTGAGAGCATGTTTTAATGGGTGATAAGAGAGTAAAGGCTAGATATTCTCATATTTCATATAAAATTGATTTCCACCTGGTGTCATTATGTGTCAAATTTAAACTTATCCTTCCGTGACAGGATCATTGGCATAATTATTAGGGAAATTGAAGCTAGCATAGCAAAAAATGCCTTCCTCAGTAACTTCAGGATGAGCGCCTTGCCAACATTGTGCAAAAAGTTTGTCAGACTTCTAGAAATCTTGGTAAGTCACATTTTCCATCTTTAATATTCTATATCTTTGTATCATTTTATTTACAACGCTTTTTTTTGGGTTTCATCAAGAGAAAGAAATTGTTTTGTTTCAAAAGTAGGATGGCATTCCTATTCCTTTTTAATATTGCAGAAAGTGGGTGATGCGTCTAAGTTTGACACAGTCGTTCTATTGCTTCAAGACATGCTGGAAGTGGTCACCCGTGATATGATGGTTCATGAGATTCGGTTGGTGAGCTAGTATCTGTTTCTGAATGGTTGACTTCGCCATGTTTTGTTTCTAAGATTACTGTTTGACCTTTAATATTGGATTTGCTTTTAGAGAATTGGTTGAGCTTGGCCACAGCAATAAATATTCTGTACCTCGAGGGCAACTTTTTGCGGGAACAGGTTCAAAACCATCAGTAGTGTTTCCACCAATGATTACACCACATTGGGAAGAACAGGTTGATGTAAATTAATGATTGTTGTTTTCTGTTTGAAATCATATTTATTTATAGCTGAATTGCTTATAACCTACATTGCAGATTAATCGGTTGTACCTCCTATTGACAGTGAAAGAATCTGCAATAGATGTACCTATTAACCTTGAAGCTCGTAGAAGAATAGCATTTTTCTCAAACTCTTTATTCATGGAAATGCCACGTGCACCTCGGGTTCGGAAAATGTTATCATTCAGGTATGGTCCTTGGTTGTTCCATTTACGTTCCCTTGTGGTTGAGACATGCGGTATTACCATATTAGGTCATGGGGTTGAAACTTAGTGTGTCCAAGCATGCCTTCCCCATGCCTTGGCCATTACACTAATGGCTAGTAACCACCCGTGATTTACCTTCTCCGTATTAACCTAAGGATGGGTTAGCGAGAGTGCTAGAGATGAACACATCACCTTTTTACCATATTGGTTGTTCAATTTACAATTAGCAATAAAATTTAGTTATTTGAGTTTATCATGTATGTTGCAACGAACTGTTTTATTTACATACTGCTCACTGCTCACTAATACCATATTTTTATGACTTGCAAAATATATGGTGCTCCTACTAAGTCCATATTTTTGACAAAACAACTTTGTAGAAGAACCTTCATTTAAATGCCTTAATCTCCCTCCAAATCTAGATTGGGCCGAATAAGGTCTCCATATGAATCCTAAGTCCTAAGAGTTCCATGTGCTCTTTTTTTTTTTTTTGTCTCGTCCTCGTCATTTTGTTTTAGTATCTTTTTGAGAACATTAAAAATTCCTACAACATCAAGAGTGATATAGCCTTGCTTAGAACTCGATGAATATATAAGATTCATATATTCGACCACAAATACTTCTAAAATGGTTTACGATGATAATGACTATTAATTACTCTGAATATTCATGTATTGTATACACTATAAAAGAGCGTCATAAGGAATTTTCTACAGTATATCAAGGAAAAGGTTGCATTTTAAATTAGTACTTGTACTCTTTAATCATGCATTTAATTTCTTTATAATTTTTTTTAATAAAAAAAAGACGGTGGGCATGAAGATCTTGCTAATGCGAGATTCCAAGGAAGGGTCCGATCACATTAGGTCTATTGTATGTAATCTTACCTCTTGTATTGCAAGAGCCTTTTTCTCCGACTCAATCCCATGATCACTTATCGTTGTGCCAAGACTCTCCTTCAATGTTTTTTGTCCAAGCAAAAAAAAATGCTATTTCCTGCCTAATCATTATGGCAAATTGGGTTCATCTTCATTAGAGTACTACTAACCTTAGTTAAAAAGTGAATAATATATTGGTATAGCAAGATGCCATGAAATTAATTTTTCTCTCAAGTGAGACATGATAGTATGATTGGTTGATGGAAGCTTGAGAAGTGTTCACGTTTGAGTATATAATTTATAAGTCAATTGTTTTGATTCTCAAGACAAGTGGTCACTCTTTTGAAGAATACAACCAATGTTTTTAGTTAACTCAATTAAAAACATCATACTTTGAAGGGTGAATCAATAAGCATTTGGTTTCTTTATGGTTCTTGGCACATATGCAAATTTGCTTAGTCAATATAAATAAATTTTAAAACACTTAACACAACTCTCTATTGTTGGATCTGATGTCTAGTTTTTGGTTGGATTCAACTTAAGTTTGATAGGGGTGAATCAGTAGGCTGAACACAACATAATTGAATATTGAGATTGATGTTTAACAAATTGTTAGGCTAAACTACCAACTGGGCAATTTTGTATTAATAAATTACTAATTGGCTAGCTTTATTACCAATTTGGAAGTTTAATTTAAGTTAGTCCCTTTGAAACTAGGGGCTAGAACTTGTTAAAAATTTTATTTTTGTTGGACTTAGGCTTTAATTTGGTAAGCCCTACTTTATATAATCACTTTATTGTGTATTTTCCAAAATGAAGAACATATTTATGAATCTGTGTCATTGGCAGTGTAATGACCCCTTATTACAGTGAGGAGACTGTATTTTCTAACAATGATCTTGATTTGGAGAATGAAGATGGAGTGTCTATCATATTTTACCTGCAAAAAATCTATCCAGGTTTTGATCCATTTCTTCTATAGATATCATAAATCTGAACTTGTTAATTTGCTATACTATAAATTAATCCATTTCCAATTTTCATAATCTGTTAATGGAATCAACGCAATTGATGGCTTTTGATAGATGAATGGAATAATTTCGTGGAGCGAATCAATTGCAAGCATGAGGGTGAGGTTTGGTCAAATGAGGAGAATGTTCTACAACTTCGTCATTGGGCCTCTCTTAGGGGACAAACTCTTTGTAGAACTGGTACCTTAAGTTATATTTCTAGTTATTTTAATTTATAGATCAGCTGTTGATCTGTCTCACATGGCACAGTTAGAGGTATGATGTATTATCGGAGAGCGTTGAAACTTCAAGCTTTTCTTGACATGGCTCCAGAAAGTGGTGAGAGATCCTTTTGTGTCGAGGCCGCATTCCTTTAATTCCTGAGATTTTGTAGAACTTACTCATGAATTTTACATGCAGATATACTTCAAGGATATAAAGCTGTTGCTGATCCAGAACACGCAGAAAAGAAGAGTCAAAGATCATTATCTGCTCAGCTTGAAGCTATAGTGGATATGAAATTCACATATATTGCAACTTGCCAAATATACGGCAATCAAAAACGGTCAGGAGATCGCCGTGCAACAGACATCTTGAATTTGATGGTCAAGTACGTTTTTCCCTCTACCATCTAAGTTCATTGTTATTGGAAGTTCTTTCGTATACTTAAATATATATTGTGTGCAAAAAAATTCCTGAAGAAAATTTTTAAAAAGATTTCAGGGGTAGGGAATTATGTTATAAATATGTTATATACTTAAATTGGATCTATTTATCAGCAAAAAATTGACTTAAACAACTACCACTGATAATTCTCAAGTTAGATTTATGTAATAAATATGTTAAATTCTTAAATTCAATGTAAAGATGGTAAATATTGGCCAAATTTTCTTTTTCATTCTAGATGTTTTTACTACTGCATTTGCATTTCTATATTTTGAATCTATATGTTAATTATTTTCTTTTATGCTCCTTTTTTATCCTACCTTATCCGATTTCAGCAAAAAAAATTCAAAAGAAAAAAAAAATCTGGGATCAAGATGCTATTGGTTAGTATTTTTTTTTTTTACAATTTGCAAAGAAAACAGTTATGTTTTACCAAAAATTGTGCTCCTTTCCCATGTTTCTGACGTAGTCAAACCACAAGTGCATGATTTTATCGTCAAGTAATAAAATATTGATTCATCACCGACCACAAGTGCATGGTTTTATCGTCAAGTAATAAAATATTGATTCACAGGTGATTAAGCACTAGCTGAGTTAGCAAAACAAGTAATCTAGAAAGTGGAGTTTGTATGTGACTTGAGAGAATGAAGGAGGAAGAGAGAGAGAGAGAAAGAGAGAGTTGAGAGAAAGAGGAGTAGGTTTGAGAGAGAGCCTAAAGTAGAGGTGGTCAAGGGAAGACAAGTGGTCAAAAGGAGAAGTATGAATTGGGGGGAACGATTCTAAGACTTCAGTTTTACCACAATGATTGTAAACACATAATCTATGTTTAGTTTTCTATCCTCAATGGTTATTTATGTAGGTAGACTATCCTATAGTATCTGATGTGAACTTTTGAACTACACCAGCATATTCATTCTAATTTGTTGTCTACTTTCAGAGTGACAGACTCGAAGGATTACTTTCTTAAGGAGATCTCTGTCACACAAGGTTGTCAAAATCGAGATTCTACGTTGAAACGGAAGGGAGTTGTAGAATCGTAAACTCGTAGTATCGTAACACG
>JBBMJZ010032270.1:0-10110 GCA_037833815.1 Zingiber zerumbet
CATTCTGCATTTTGTCTGTTTACAATAAATTACATTAATAAAAACTTCTAGACAACAAACTAATGGTAAATATGTATAAAGTGAACATACATATGAAAATATTATATAACAACCAAAATAAAAACAAGAGATAGTATAATAGACAAACACAGTATCATTTTTACTATCATTATTAATAAACAAATCTAGATACATATACTTGACAAAGGAGAAAAACAACAAACGTCTCTCCAAACCGTGTCGGTGTACAAACCTATAGAAGCAACAATACAATGTTTGCAATTGTATATAAGATTAAAAAAAATTAAATCCTCCGAGACCCACGGAGAGCAGTACCCGACAGGAGCTGGCAGCGACCATTAGGAGCCAGTAGCGGCTGCCAATGATAGCATGAGACCGGCAGCAGCCCCCCTAGGCATCACAGGGGGTGGCAACCAGCAAAGCAATGTCTCCAGGTGGTCGGCAGTAGCCACCAGCGACCGCCACCAAGGCCACCAGCGGTTTCCAGGCCCAGCAGAGGCCGCTAGGAGCCAGCAACGGCTGCCGACCGCAATAGGAGACCGGCATCAGCCCCCTAGGCATCATAGGGGGGAGGCGACAGGCAAGCTAGCGTCACCAGGCGGCCGGCAGCCACCCTCGGGCCGGCAGCGACCGTCAAGGCCACCAGCGGCCACCGAGGCACGACAGCGGTATATAGAGGGCCAAAAGATGCCCACCCTAGTCGGTAGAGGGCCAGTAAGGCATTACTCCAGTGACCTGCGAGTGTCGTGCAAGAACAGTAGCGTGACCAAGCAGTGGCCGTCGCCTTATGCCCTAGTATGCTTGGGAAAAAAAGAGAGGGGGAGAAATGAACTTTACCTGCTGGAGATCGTTGCCGAAATAGTATGCAAATGGTTGTGTTGCCACCGCCAACAAGCTGATGGATAAGAGGAGATAAGAATCAAGGCAAGGTAGAGATTGGGAATATTGTGATTTTGGTGACAAAAATAAATTCGTCGCCAAGTTCGTCCCAAATTAGGGACAAAGTCAAAATTTCATCACAAAATTTCTATTTTTTAAGTGATACTTTAAGAATTTGGAATATGACCCTAGAAAGCTCAGAATAACACGAAACAAATTTCTATAGGTTCGTATCATTGTCTTAATACTATTAGTGGGCTAAAACAAAATTTTCAACTAATATACAGATGTTTATAAATTTTTAACCCTGAATGAGTAAAAAACATTAAAATTTTGTTCTAAAAATTTATAAACATCGGTGTACTGGTTAAAAATTTTGATTGGGGCTATTAGTAAGACAAGGAGAATGATACGAACTCATAAAAACTTGTTTCATGTTATTCTGAACTCTCTAGGACCATCTTTTAATTTTTTAAAGTATCACTTAAAAAAATACAAATAAAAATTTGGGATGAACTTTTGAACTCGTCCAAAATTAGGGACGAATTCCAAAATTCATCCCAAATATTTTTTTTAAGTGATACTTTAAAAAATTGAAAGATAACCCTAGAGAGTTCAGAATGATACGAAACAAGTTTCTATAGGTTCGTATCATTCTTCTCATCTTAATAATAACCCCAATCAAAATTTTTAACCAATACACCGATGTTCATAAATTTTTGAAACAAGATTTAATATTTATTACTCGTTCGGTGTAAAAAATTTATAAACATCTGTATATTGGTTAAAACATTTGTTTGAGCCCACTAGTAATATCAGTACAACGATACAAACCCATAAAAATTTGTTTCGTGTCATTCCGAACTCTCTAAGATCATCTTCTAGATTCTTAAAGTATCACATAAAAAATAAAAATTTTGTGACGAACTCGGGAATTCGTCCCAAATTTGGGACGAACGAACGAATTCCAAATTTCGTCGCAAAATTTAATTTTTAAAAAAATCAGAATAAATGCGTTCAAAATACGGAAGATGAACATAGAGAGCTCCGAATAACATGAAACAAGTTCCTATGTGTTCATATCGATCTCCTGATCACAACGATAGCCTCAAATATTTTTTCTCACATAATGTATTTAGGTGAGTGATTTTTTGATATTAAAATCACCTGACCTTTTTCAAACTCTAACTTTTTTTTTCACTAACTCTTCCACTTTATTAACTCCATCTACTTATTATTATGATTAAAATATTTTAAAAAAAAAGATTTGAGGTCATCGTTACGATCAGGAGATCGATACAAACTCATAGGAACTTGTTTCATGTGATTCGGAGCTCTTTAGGTCTATCTCTCGCATTTATTTTGATTTTTGAAAGTTTTAAATTTTACGACGAACTTGGGAAGTTGTCCCAAATTTGCGACGAACTTCCAGGTTTGTCCCAAATTTGGGATGAATTCCAAAATTTATCTCAAATTTTTTTTTAAGTAATACTTTAAAAAATTGAAAGATGACACTAGAGAGCTTAGAATGACACGAAACAAGTTTCTATGAGTTCGTATCATTCTCCTCATCTTACTAATAGCCCCAATCAAAATTTTTAACCAATACACTGATGTTTATAAATTTTTGGAATAAGATTTTAATATTTATTACTCGTTCGATGTAAAAAATTTACAAATGTCTGTATATTGGTTGAAAATTTTGTTAATTTGAAAACCACTAGTAATATCAAGACAATGATATGAACCCATAAAAACTTGTTTCGTCTCATTCCAAACTCTCTAGAGTTATCTTCCAAATTATTAAATTATCACATAAAAAATAGAAATTTTGCGACGAACTCGGGAATTCGTCCCTAATTTATTTTTTTAAAAAATCAAAATAAATGCGTCCGAAATACGGAAGATGAACCTAAAGAGCTCTGAATCACATGAAACAATTTCCTATGAGTTCGTATCGATCTCCTGATTGAAACGATGGCCTCAAATATTTTTTTTCACACAATATATTTATGTGAGTGATTTTTTGATATCAAAATCACTTGACCATTTTCAAACTCTAACTCTTTTTCACTAATTCTTCCGCTTTATTAACTCGATCTACTTATTATTATGATTAAAATATTTAAAAAATATTTGAGGTCATCGTTGCAATCAGGAGATTGATATGAACTCATAGGAACTTATTTCATATGATTCGGAGCTCTCTAGGTTCATCTCCCGCATTTATTTTGATTTTTAAAATTTTTAAATTTTGCGACAAACTTGGGAATTCGTGCCCAATATTTTTTTTTAAGTGATACTTTAAAAAATTAAAAGATGACCCTAGAGAGCTCGGAATGACACGAAATAAGTTTATATGGGTTCGTATCATTCTTCTCATCTTACTAATAGCCCCAATCAAAATTTTTAACCAATATACTGATGTTTATAAATTTTTGGAACAAGATTTTAATATTTATTACTTGTTCGGTGTAAAAACTTTATAAATGTCTGTATATTGGTTGAAAATTTTGTTTGAGCCCACTAGTAATATCAGGACAATGATATGAACCCATAAAAACTTGTTTCGTGTCATTCCAAACTCTCTAGGGATATCTTCCAAATTCTTAAAGTATCACATAAAAAATAGAAATTTTGCGACGAACTCGGGAATTCGTCCCTAATTTGGGATGAACTTCTGAGTTCGTCCCAAATTTGGGTCAAATTCCAAATTTCTTCGTAAAATTTATTTTTTTTTTAAATCAGAATAAATGTATCCAAAATGAGGAAGATGAGCCTAGAGAGCTTTCGAATCACATGAAACAAGGTCCTCTGGATTTGTATCGATCTCCTGATCGCAACAATAGCCTCAAATATTTTTTTCACACAATATATTTAGGTGAGTGATTTTTTGATATCAAAATCACCTGATCTTTTACAAACTCTAACTTTTTTTCACTAACTCTTCCACTTTATTAACTCTATCTACTTATTATTATGATTAAAATATTTTAAAAAATATCTGAGGCTATCGTTGCGATCAGGAGATTGATACGAACCCATAGGAACTTGTTTCATGTGATTCGGAACTCTCTAGGTCCATCTTCAGTATTTATTTTGATTTTTAAAAATTTTAAATTTTGCGACGAACTTGGGAATTTGTCCCAAATTTGCGATGAACTTCCAGGTTCGTCCCAAATTTGGAACGAATTCCAGAATTCATCCCAAATATTTTTTTTTAAATGATACTTTAAAAAATTGAAATATGACCCTAGAGAGCTCGGAATGACACGAAACAAGTTTTTATGGGTTCGTATCGTTCTCCTCATCTTTCTAATAGCCCCAATCAAAATTTTTAACCAATACACCGATGTTTATAAATTTTTGGAACAAGATTTTAATATTTATTACGTTCGGTGTAAAAAATTTATAAACGTCTGTATATTGGTTGAAAATTTTGTTGAGTCCACTAGTAATATCAGGATAATGATACAAATCCATAGAAATTTATTTCGTGTCATTCCGAGCTCTCTGGGTCATTTTCCAAATTCTTAAAGTATCACTTAAAAAATACAAATTTTGCGGCGAACTCGGGAATTCGTCCCTAATCGCGATAAAAATGGCTACGAATATATATTTGTTGCCAATTTGCGATGAAACCAGATATTTGTCGCAGAAACTTATTTGTTTATCTCAGCTTCTGCGATGAACAAATTTTTTCGTCGCAAATTTTATAAGTTTTGCAACGAAAATTATTTTTCAACGCTGATTGGCAACGAAATTTGCGACAAAAATATATTTGTTGCGAATTTACGACTAATTTTTTTTGTTTCTATTTTCGTTGCTAATTTCCGATGAATTAGGTTTTTGTCGCAAAATTAATCGCAAATTTACAACGAATGTTATTCGTCCTAAATTGTAGTTTTTTTTGTAGTGAAGGTTTTCGTCCTCTTCTCCCAATTCCTGCCAGCCTTCGTGTACTTTTGTTACTATGTTGTTAGAGACAAATATTCTTTTATCTGTCCCAATTTTTAGGACAATGTATAAATGATTTAGTGATGGTTCTGTGCATTGGTTGAATATCATTGGTTAAGTTCTCCTCATCTATATTTATTTGTTGTGTCCCTCAATCTTGAGCCTAACCTTATACATTATTGTCTTAATTATTTCAGATTTTTTTCCCACTGAAATAATAGGTTTTATTTGGCCTCCAAGTCCCACAAACTTGTTCAGCTCTTAGCTTGTAGTGGCGTCTCAAAGAATCGCAGTCCGATAGGTAAGATATAGACATGCCTGTAGGCACCCCACCACATGCTTATCTCTTAGCTTCTTGTGGTTTCTGAAAAGTTACAGTCGTATTCTCCACTGTTGTTTCCTGTAGTTGCATTTAGAACGATTGGGTATCCAATGCAGGAGGATTTGCTTCCCACTGTCTTGGCATTCACTGTTCATCTGATCATTTTTATTATTCTTCGTTTTTAGTTTTTCCATATTATGGAACATTTAATATTTTAATCGGATCCAATCACTTTCACTGGTGAGGAACGTAACTTCTACAGAAGACTGCACTCTAAACAAAGACCTGGAGTTACCTGTGAGATTCTGCCATTACATCAATTGTGTCCCCGTTTCTGGAACACAATAGAACAGTAAACTATATAGGAACCTGCTTCTCCTCCAGGTTAGTGGTTCTTTATTATTGACAGCCATTCGCTTCCATGCTCATCACTGAGGTCAATGAAATGCATTTTAAAAAAAATAATAAAGTTTTTTAGACAGAGAGCAGTGGCGATTCGCAATTCTTCTTCCAGTGCCATTTACTGATTGCTAATGGATGACTTTTGAGGTTTTATTTTTTTCATTGAGGTAGCAAGTGGATCATGCCACTGTTGAACTTGACTCTGGTTGACAGATTTATGTGAGAAATCAAAATATAGCCTTCTAATTAGCTTCGTTGATGATTGCATATAGTTGTCATAATCCCTAGCCCTCTACTTGCAACCCTTTTAGAACCACTTTAGAATTATATTTTCATTTTAGCTTTAAAAAACTAGCTAGCCTATTTTTGTAAAAGCATATTGACAAAGGAGTGGAAGTGATCGACAAATGTACGAAATTCTAATTCATCCATTGTTACAAAATTCATCTTGTCATGTTAAACACTGAATGAATAGATCATGTTATCTTGAAATTACAAATAGAGAAATAAATAATTCAAATAATAGATTTATTTGATCAATCAAGATCTAGAGTGGAGTTCCTGAGAACATGGTCTGACCGCAGAGCTTAAGGCTAGCTAGCTTGACACATTAATGATCAAGGCCGGCGATTAAGTGGCCCTATTTGGATCGAGCTTGAATAGGAGTTCATGTTTGCTCTTGATGCTTTATGTAACCTTTGGGATGCATAAGTGGGGTGCCATTTGGACATATTGCTAAGATATTTACTCGATTGGTTGAATGGTTTTGGTTGGCTTATTACTTTATACCATCATTTCATTGTCAAATGCCAAGCTTTGATTATAGAGGATTTGACATATATATTTCGTTGGTGTGCACCATCAACCAAGTGAACATCATGCAAGTTTAATTGCCTACACAAGTGGCCAAGCACATAAGAACGCAAGTTTAATTAAATGTGAGGCGAGGCTGAGCACATGACACAAGTGCCTTAGTTCTTCCATGCACATTGCAGAACTTAGAAGGCATTCAACTAGAAAGAAAGACTAGTATCAGTCAACACTACTAGACCATCACATGCATAGATTATGAGATATATTAGTTTGTGAATTAGTATTTAAATGCCTGTGTTTTGAGGTCAAACGATCTTGCATTTCCATTCGATCTCCCCTTTATCTAAAAAAGACGACTTGATCGTCGCATATTTAATTACTAGTTCTACAATATGATTTTACCTTTTCTGCTCGACCTTTTGAACCTCCAACGTCAAGTCATGAGTTGATATCACATACACTAATATAATATTATATATAGCTAGATAGATCAATTCATGACCCATTACTGCACTAAATGTTAGTGTTCTTGCACCTTTTGCAATAATCTCTCTTCAGTACTCAAGCAATCTCTTGGTTCTTCTCCACCACTCTCACCTCCTTAGCAGATCTAAGAATGACCGCCTGCAGTAACCATTATATTATATTGATGCTAACAGACAACAAACATTTACTGGGAGCTAATAATATATCACTGTATATATATAACTAATTACCTGCTGCTTAGTGATCTCCACCGAGAAGCCATCAACAATGGCCAAAGAGGACTTCTTCCTATAGGAGTTCGGAGGGAGAAGCTTTGCCAGTAACTGGTCATGCTTGTTGCTCAAATAGGTGTCAAGCTCCTCCATTCCCTCCTTTGATCTACAATAATGCATGACAGAAAGCAGCTGAGATGTATGTATCGGATAAAAACTAAATCAGCGAAGAGAGTCGAAGCTTCTTATCTACCGATCGTGACGAAGGCGCTCATACTGTTCGTCGAAGTTCATGAACACGAAGTAAAGCTCGTTGTTGTTCTGATCTCCCATTGTTATGCATGCATTACCTTTCTGCTCAGGCTGCTGCTTGCTTTGCGCTGCATTGCATTGCATTGCACTGCACTGCGCGGTATATTTATATTGAAATGGCATTTTGATTTTGTTGGACGTATAACAGTGTTATGGCATTTTCTAAGGGTAATCAATCAGAGGTTTGACCGTATATAACCTTAAGAAAATAGTTTTCAGTTTTGGAGTGGAAAGGGCCCAGATGAGTTTGGGGGATGTGAGTATTTGGCATATGACGACTTGCATGGAAGGAACTGGGTCCCAATGGAATCAGATCAGATGGGTCACATGCATGCATAGGGATGATGGGAGGAAAGAAAGAAGAAAGGAGGGGGGCCTGCCTTTGTTTTCCTTTTGAGATCGAGCACACAAATTGATGCATTCATAGTTTAGTGTCCGGATTTGCAGTCGGTTCCTCATGCATCTGCCCGTGTTGGACTGTCGATATCTTCTGTAATCTTGTTTCTGCACCAGTTGCTGTCATCACTTACATGATACGCTGTTCTATAACATAAAGATGTCCTCTGTTTTTTTGCCCCCATTGTAGACGAATGAACCTGCAAAGGTAAGCTCTGCTCTATCTTTGCTGTTGAATTTTGTTTTCTGAGTAAATTTCATGCCATTGAAAAGTATTGCAAACTATCTAATCCAACAGTAAATAAGTTTCTCAACCTAAATAAGGTCTAAACTATCTTTGCTGTGAGAGTATGATAGATTTTGTTTTCAGTAATTAAATACTGAATTTGGAGAGGGAGTGAATATTACACACGCCCATGCAGTCTCGAGAGCACGAAGAAGGCCTCAAGGATGTAGCGCAGACGGTGGACGTATGGTATCTCTGACGTAATGGTCAAAGGTCAACTTTTAAAAACTGACGACCTTGAGTTTACCCCGCTATATACATACGACCTGTGTATCTATATGAACCTCACTCTATATCTATGCGACCAATAGCAGGAGGCGTTAAGATAACGGAGATTTTTTTTTTTTTTTTTTTTTTAGAGAGCACGGAGAAGAGGGAAAGGTTGCTGATAGGTAAAAGGGAACAATCATAAGCTCCATAATTGGTTCCACCACGTGATAATACTGCCAAAAGAACATCATTTTCCTTGTGAATCGAAGATTGTGGAGGTGGAAACTGGGAAATTGTAAAAGCATTAGAAAGTTGCAGACCGTGCCTTGTGAATAGGAGGAACACGTATCGTCTTGTACCTGCCTCCGACATGACTTAACTTTTGGAAGGCTGGCCATGTTAATTGTTATTGCGGACTCTGATCGCTAGTTTGAGTTGTATGACAAATAGAGGGGCTTAGGCTGGATGACAATTGACAGCCCTGCAACTCATGGGCCTAGTCGGTCCTGATTGAGTTCTCCTTATCCAATGGTCAAAAAATACTCATTTACCTTGATCTGCGGTTAAAAAAATATCCCGATGAGGCCATTTAGATCAATTAACTATAAAATTAATAAAATATTAATCTTCTCTTTTTCCAAGCACATTTTGTGCAATGCAAAAAAGGCATACTGATTACAAACATGAATTATATCGTCGAGAGATGGTTTTGTGAAGGAAGCTCTACCAATTGCTACCTCTTTTGTCATCTTTCATGCCTCAAAATTTTCATTTCATCTTTAATGGCACCATTCATTATTTCTTATTTATTTTTAATAAATCCCCGATGTCATGTTGTCTTCTAGGTATTTGTGATTCGAACCCTAGGTATAACATATTTGTAAAAATTTTTTCTCTAAATGGGGAGTGTAACTAAAAGATGAAAGATAGTCAAAGAGACTAACTTGAAATTATTTTTTTATTTTTTTATTTTGTTATTTTTGAAGGATCCTCTTCGTGCTCATATACCGTTGAGCATAAACTATGGAGATTAAAAAAAGTATTTTGAACAATGAAAATCACGTTTAAAATATCATTAAAATAGTAATTATTTTAAAAAACAATTAGTAATTTTTAGTTTTTTAAAAAAATATTATATATATATAATTTTTTAATTAGTACAATAAAATAAATTAAATATGCTCCACTGATCCACATATCTAAATAATAACGGCAATTTACCAAAAGATAGATGTAGATATCTAAATTTATCAAAAGGCGTATGCTACTTTGATATTTACCAAAGAACACACTTTTTTAAGTACATTTCCTATACTACCCTCCTGACAATTTGACTTTTTTACTGTTTTTCTTTTCTCTATTATTTTTCTCTCTCTTCTCTTTTTTATATCGGCATGCAGAACATATGAATAACATTAGTTAAATTTTTAAAAACATTTTAATACATTTGAAGAAGTAAAAAAATAATGAATAACATATTTGAACTCCTTGCAATTTCAGAAATCCACTGGAACAAAAATGAGTGTAATCGGAGCTCTCTAGGTCGATCAGTGGGTTTCGGTCAAAACCCACTTATGGACCTAGAGAGCTTCGATTGCACCCATTTTAGTTTCTATAGATTTCTAAAATTACAAGGAGTTCAAATATGATATCCATTATTTATTTTGATTTTTCATAGCTATTAACACGCAAAATGAAAGAATCATAAAAAACGCTCATGTTGGGCCTGATATGGAATCATATCAGGCCCAACGTGGGTCTGATATCATTCCATATCAGGCCCACATTGGGCTTGATATGAGTCCATATCAGGC
>JBBMJZ010032330.1:0-10108 GCA_037833815.1 Zingiber zerumbet
GAGAGTTGGAAGGACAAGAAACAAAATCAGAGCACGCTCACCATGCCCTTCTACAAATTGTTCTCCTTCGCAGACTTCAGAAATTACATCTTGATGTTGTTGGGTTCGCTTGGTGCCGCAGGGAATGGAGTTTCTCTACCACTTATGATGGTGCTCTTCGGAAATTTGATCTAGTCCTTTAGAGGAGTTTCAAACGGATATGATGTGCTTCATCAAATCTCCAAGCATGTGCATATGTGCATTACAATCACCTTTTTAGCATTCTATTCCACGATTGGTTCCTCAAAAATACTTAATAGCTAAAGAATGAAGTTTGTTGGAAAAAGAATGTTTGATAGCCATGGATCTGATCATTGCATATAGGTAACACTGGAATTTTTCTATCTAGCAATTGGAGCATGCATTGCATTTTTTCTTGGTACGAATATTTACTTGACTCCTCGTTAAACCTCTGTTACATCATATCCACTAAAGTTGACAAAATATGGTATAACAATCTCAACTAAACACGAAAGAAAACAAGAATTATTAAAAGACAATCTCCACCATGAGATAAATCAAGCCCAATATGGGTCTGATATGAAACCATATCAGGCCCACATTGGGCATGATATAGAACCATATCACCATATCAGGGCCACGTTGGGTTGTTTTAGCTATTTTTTCTATAACATTTTAACATTTTCGGACAAGTCAAAATATGCAATGAACGACATCATTCAATTCCTTGCAACCTCAGAAATCCACAGGACTTGAAATGGGTACAATCTGAGGTCTCTAAATCCGTCAGTGGGTTTCGGTCCCACTGATGGACCTAGAGACATCAGATTGCATCATTTCAGTTCCTATGGATTTATGAGGTTTCAAGGAGTTAAAATTTGCTATCCATTGTTTATTTCGGCTTCTCGGAGGTGATATAATATAATAAGGAAAAATCTAATGTGTTATGATTTTTATCCTTGCTGGTACATGTTATTGTGTTATGATTCTTCCTCAAAGTTCGTTAGTGAAAGAGGATCAGCACCTTATACTCCTAACCTATGTTAACTTTGGACAACCAAAAAAAGAGTCTAAAATGAACCAAAGATGTCAGTCTAAAGAATAATTCAATAACATCAGATCCATTTTCTTTCCTTTCATCTGTTGGATTGGTAGCATTACATTGTTTTATCTCTATTTCTTCTCAAAGTCATCATGTAGTCATATCAATTTTCTACTTTTTTTTTTTTGCTATTCTTTTTACACAAGCCTTACTACTTTAACATCAGATATTAGAATAAATAGTTTAGATGACATGTAAAGTACAGTCAAGATAATTCAAAACTACTTTATGCTAATCACTTAGCAGAGGCGCTAATTTAACAAATGTTGCTTTAGTTGTGTTGCTAAAAAATTGTGTAGCATAATAGATCTGTTCACTTTCATCCCGAGTTAAAGTAATAATCAATATGTTATTGAAAGATGAACAAGAAGACTGATAATTGATGTACAACCCTAGTCAATAAGCATTGACTAGTTGTCGAGATTTGATAGGGGAAAAGAATTAACTTTTGATATATGTTTAAAGTCCAACGTGAAAATTTTTACAGATTCTTTCTTATTATATTATAACATCTCCGAGAAGCTAAAATGAACAATGGATAGCAATCTGAGGCCTCTAGATCCATCAGTGGATTTCGGTCAAAATCTATTGATGGACCTAGAGACCTCAGATTGCACCCATTTCAAGTCCTGTAGATTTATGAGACTGCAAGGAATTGAATGATGTCATCCATTGCATATTTTGATTGATCCACAAGTGTTAAAATGTTATAGAAAAAATCAGCTAAAACAATCCGACATAGGCTTGATATGAACCATATCAGGCTCATGGTTCATATCAGACTCACATTAGATTGTTTTAGTTGATTCTTTCAACCTAAATCCACTGATAGACCTAGAGACCTCGGATTGGACCCATTTCAAATTCTGTAGATTTCTGAGGCTGCAAAGAGTACAACGGTGTCATCCATTTCATATTTCAACTTCTCTAAATGTGTTAAAATCTTATAAAAAAACACATTAAACTCTAACCCTGTGGGAATGATATGAAATCACGTCAGACCCATATTATGCTTTGCATGCATGTATATATCTTAAAAAGTGAGGAAAGAAAATATGGGAAAAAAAGAAAAAAGAGAATGTGTGCATTGCAAAGAGGGAAAAGAAAAGAAAGTACATGTAAAAAAAGAAGAAAAAGATTGACAAATGATTGAGGGATAAAATGAGAAGAATAAAAAATTAAATATATTATTTAATAAATATCAAAGTATAATAAGTCTTTGGATGCATTCATAAATCTAAATACACATTTGCATTTTGATAAATTGCCGTTCATAAATTAAACTGACATTACTACACATACACATTTGCATTTTGATAAATTGCCGTTCACAAATTAAACTGACATTACTACATGTGAATAATAGCTGCTAAATATTATATAATGATTTAAAAATTTATGACAATCATACACTAGCTAAAAAAAATTCCAAGCCTACGTAAATATCCGTGTTGCATGGTTTAGAAACGGCATTGGAAAAAATATATATATACACACACCGCCAATGATGCCTACACATTCCGACGATCACCTTATCCAATTCGATCTACTTGAAAAAAAAAGGAAAAGAATATAAAAAAATCCGACAATTTGCATTCCGATGAAAAAGTAGTAGGCTGAGCTGCAGATTAAAGATCTGCAGCAGAAGAATTTCAGATCCAGCATATTACTCAAAAAATATTCTATAAATTCAAATAACTTGAACGAGCCTACATTAAATACCTCAAACATAATGGAAGGCGGACTCATATCCCATCCTCTTCTGTCGCTTAGATGAGAGGGAAACTAACTTAAATGTTGTTGAAGGCGGGTAAAATCTTAGAAATGACGATACATTAAATACCTCAAATATAAAACATGAAGTTCTAGATTCGAGTTCTACGCCAGTGCAAACTGCTATTAAATCTTGTTGAAGGCAACGATATCACAACTCTGGATGTACTCATTGCGTGGCTCTTCAGTGAGATAATCTTCAATGAGATTGTCAACGGAAACAAGATCATCTACAATAGTCATCATGATTTGCAGCTTCTTAATACCATAACCCACAGCAACAAGCTTAGCTGCAAGAAAGAGAAATGAACAAGGATGAATACAAAGGAAAAAGATAGTTTTAAATGAGGATTTTAACCACCAAAAAAATAAAATCCAAACATACAACAATGATAAGGGTTAGCCACCCAAAAAAAAATAATGAAATAAAATAGACAACAATGATGCTTACATGCTCCCCATAAGAGGCCTGGCATCTCTACACTTCGAACAGCTTCCTCCAACTTCTTCATGTCGGTCTCATCATCCCACGGTTTGACATCCAAAAGAACAGATGACTTTCCACCTGAAAAAGGAAGCAACGTATCTTGTGATTTCAGTGAACATTCAATAAGAAGCATAAAATTAATTGGAACAGAATAAGAAATGTAAAGAAAAGGCTTACTTTCTTTCTTCTTGGAAGAGGCTTTAACAGCCGCCTCTCGCTCCTCTGCTGCCTTCTTGTCTTCCTCGGTCTCATCACCAAAGAGATCTAGATCATCATCATCAGCATCTGCAGCCTCCTGAAATGTGGAAAATACATTAATACTAGAACACAATCATATTCATGAAGGTGAGACAAGACAAGGACTTGAACATGAACCCATCAAGATTTTCACATATAAATTCTCAATGGGGAGACACATCATGCTTATTAGTTATGGGAACAAAAAGTTCACTTCCAAAGAACAAGAGACAATGCTCCTACAAAATTCTCTCACTGTAACTTTTACTAATGTACAGGGATAGTCAGTTCTGAAGGCCACAGATGGAGAAAATTGATCAAACAAAAATACTATTTACTTGTACTAGATGGACATTGAAGAGGATTTGTGGAAAAGAAATGAAACAATAGACAAAATAGAGGTAGCAAAAGGTCTAACAAGTCATAATATCATAACAAACATATAAGATAAAAGAATTTATTAATTTCTTTGAGATTTTCTCCAAATAATGTTGCACCTTACATTTTATAGATCGGGAAAAGAGCATTTTCAAAACTCACAGTAAAAGTTGAACAGGGAACCATTTCCCAAGTTAGCATGGCACGAATAGATAAAGAAGAAAAAAATGAAAGAGTATGTAACAACTGGTAGTGACATGTCAGTAGATCACTAAAATCCATACATGACAAAGAGCTACTGCCATAAAAATGCCTTTGTATCATTTCCAATGCACTTGTATCACAAAATTACTTTTAAAGAGGACAAACCACTGGTGAAGATATACTGGTACTACAAAGACTGACATCAATGAACAGTTAATTTGATGTGTATACCATAGTAAACAAACCAGGAAAGCATGGTATCTAAATTTAGCTTCGACCAGGTCCTTTTGATCAGATTGAAAAAAGGGCCAACAGCAAGCTGGGTTGTTTTGTTAAATTAATTGGTAGTATTACCGCAGGTAAATGGTTGGAATAGTTAAATTTAATAATGATCTATGTTGATTGCCAAGTTCTAAGACAGGATTAGAAATAGCATACCTTTGAGACTTCAGCAGAAGGTACAGCAGCTGAGACTGCAGCCTGACTTCCAATTTTAACTCCATAAGCTTCACCAGGAAATCTGGAAAGAATTGGTCATTAGCACACTGCTAACAAGTGGTTAAGATGAAAATAAGACAAGAAATCAAGATCATTTAGAGACTATGGCTGCCACCTTCATCAAATTCATCTATTAGAAGGGTCCTATACAGCCATGATGACGGTTATAAAATTATCTGATTTAGATCTTAATGTGCTTGTCTACACTATCGACAACAACTCAATTACAACAGCTACTCATGCAAAAAAAATCCTCAAATCTATAGCAGTCTCTTTATGGAACTCAATTCTCCAATCAAACTCATAAACAAGCTTCATCATTTTCAATCGTATTCTAAATGACAACGTGTAAGTTAAATATATAAATCATTCTGAAGTAATTATAAAAAAATAAACACAATTGTGCAAGCATAAGGAAATTCAGGAGATCAATATAGTAAATACAGCTTAACTATTTTATAGCATCCTGAAATGATCAATGAGACAAGTTACTGGCTGAGGCCTAAAGGACACATGCTGTAGATCTAATCTCCTAAAACACAACTCCAGAATTGTTTAACAAAGAACGGAATAAGGGTGCAGCGACTAGCGTAGACCAAGAGACTTTAAAAATGAAAAAGGGTTAATTAAAACTCATATGAACTAAAAAAGTACGTTACCTCGTAGAAAATTTAAACAAATTGAACTATAATAAGCAAATATTGGAGAACGCAAGTCTAAAGAACACATGTAGACAAAATTTGACAAACCAAAACTCGCAAATTGAATATATATATTCGGACCTCCAAATTAATAGCAGAACGAAAACGAAAAGGAGGAAAATGTAGAAGATCAAGTCAGCAATTCACAAAATTAAGTTCACAATCGCTCCGTTCCAACAAACCTCGGCGCAAGAACTCCAGAAACGCTCGCATACCAGCGGCTGACGTTGGGAAACCCCTCTCCAGGCTTTGCGACGGCAGAAAACACTTTAACGTCATCCTTGCTAATTTGATCACTGAATTAAAATCAACAAAGAAAAAATAAAAAAAATAAATTCTTTTTCGTTTCTTTATCTACTAACAGAGCGCGTTATTATTATAAGTACCAAAGGGAAAGAAAAAAAAAGTATTATAAAACTGAAAAAGTGATCGGGAATTGACCCGGAGACATAGTTTTTCCCTGAGAGGAATTCCTCGAGGGTTTTGAGACCAGTTTCTGTGTGAAGATCTGTAAAGGAGATCGCCATCGCAACAGCACTGGAGCAGCCGCACAAACCCTAACAACGAAAGAGAGGGAGGAAGAGGAGAGGAACGATACTTATAGCAGACTTCCTAGAAGATTTACACATTCACAAATATTAAGTCAAATGAGGTACCTGGCTTTTGATTGGAAGTTCCTGCGGGACCTATTGAGTCGTACCCGACCATATTATAGCACAAGACAGAGTGTCTCTCCCACATTTTTTTTAATCTAATAAAAAATATTACATTTTATCTTCTATAAGTTATAAAAGTTAAATTAAAAAATATATCTCCAGTTGAAAATAAATAAATTTTGATTATTGGGCATGATCTGTGTAAAACCAAATCGAAGGGGAGTGGTCCAGTAAACTGGAGTCCTGATTAGGTCGTTCCGATCAGATGCAAACCCGTTTACAGACCCTTGCCGTTCTCGTGTCCGGGACGATCCCTCCACTGCCGATTCATCACCACCGACGCCGGCCATCTTCTTCGCCTCGTTAGTCTGGTATCCAGTACTATTTCCATGGCGGCGATCTATAGCCTCTTCATAATCAACAAATCCGGCGGTCTCATCTTCTATAAGGTCGGTGGGTGGGAGCCCTAGATCCATCAGGATCCGCCCTTCTTTTTGATTTAACTCGTATGTTCATTCTTGTTGATTATTGAACTCGCTGTTGGTCCGTTTCTTCCGATAGGATTACGGATCGGCGGGGCGGATGGACACGAACGATAGCTTGCGGCTGGCGAGCTTGTGGCACTCGATGCACGCCATCTCGCAGCAACTGTCGCCCACCACCGGTTGCTCCGGCATTGAGCTTCTGCAAGCCGATACCTTCGATCTACACTGCTTTCAGTCCCTCACTGGTACTAACGCTCGTCAGATCCGTCAAATTTACCTTCTAAATATTCCTAATTGCAGTTTATTGCCCCTTTCTTGTTGCATTTTTTAGTTCGTTCTGTGAAGCATTTGCTACTGCTTATGTAATATGTGATATCTTTTTGGAATAACTATATGTGTGCTAGAAATTAGAATTGGTGTAGATACCTTTTCTATTGGATCTATATGTTTGTTTATACGGAAATGTTATTTATCTTTTTCAAAACACTGAAGGGCAAAGCCTCCTAGTATTAGGGTTCTGTAAGATAATTTTACACCAGGATAATGAGCCTCCTAATATTAGGGTTCTGTAAGATAATTTTACACCGGGATAATGTTGGTTACCGAGTAAAACTGCAGGAAAAAAAAAAACAAGATCAGAAAACGTGCTCAACAAAATTCCTGAACTTGTTCGTTTGAGATAATGATGATGGCATCTTGAGTCATTTTATCATCTTGTGTCGAGGAAATATCAAAGAGAAACATCTAGTTAGTTTTATCTCTGAACAGATTGATGAATATCTTAGGCACGTTGAGTTGGCAGATGATTGTCTTAGATACTCTTCAAAAATGATTCAATTTCTTATCTAATAGTGATCACCACAGAAGCAAAAAATTTGTGTTTCCTTGACATTTGTCTTTAGAAACTACATCAACATTTTATAATGCCCTAACTATATGATTGTTACATGGATATATTCTTTTCCTTTTGTTGATCTATGGACAAAATAGTGGTTCAAACTTAGTGCTTGTAAATCTTTCTGTGTAAATCACAGCATGATTTTCTTAGGTCTTGCCCTGCCTTTTCTCATACAACTAATCATAATTATTTCACTTTCTCCATTCAGAATATCTGTGTGTAGATATTTCCTAACTACTTCAAATAATTTTCCTGTACTCTTTGCTTACTCAAAAATACTACTTTTAAGGAATAACTTGGTGCAACTTCAGGAAACCTTAAAAAGAGAACCAATATATCAAGAGGATACAAACTTCTTCATGAATTTATTGTATAGTTGGATGATGGAATTGGTTAAGTTCAAGTGGTGAGGATAGATCAAGATCTAAGAATATGTAATGTAATTAAACTTAATAAAAAGATTTGGATCTAAGCAACTGTATTTTCTAGTTGAATGGTAGATAAAATCCATGTAGCCAAACTATATAGTTGGGCTCATGCGTTATTGCAGTAGTTGTCCTGCTCAATTAGAGTTACAACTAAATAGTCATTAATTTGAGCATTACGAATACTGTTATTGGTAAGAATAGATCTAACTCTTAATGTCTTTGTATTTCCCGTGATAAGTTTTCCAAATTCACATAGTCGTGAAATTGACTCAAGCTATCTGAGTCAAGATTGATTTCTTCCTGACTGACATTGGTACCATATTACGTTAGTTATACGGTACAGGGAAAATGGTTAAAAATATGAACACCAATAAAAGAGTATATGCAAGATGGAGATTTATATAAAAGATCTTGTGCAAGTTCTTTGATTTGATTTTTCTCATTCCGTCGTTCTTTTTTTAATTATTGTTGCATCTGTCACCCAAGGGTATTTTTAATAAAATGTAGTGAGTTCAGCAAGTTGTCGTAGACCTCAATTAAAAGGGTAGTCAGTTCAGTAAGCTTGTTTTTTAGGAGCAAGCTGCAAACGCTGGCGCCTTCTGAGTATCATTGATTTCTCGTTTATATGCAAAATCATGTACTGACATATTTACAAGGCACAATGTTTACTGTGATATAGCGTTGCTTCATTTGTTTGAGTATGTATTCGTCTAATCGATTTACCTAAAAAAAATAATCACAGGAACAAAGTTCTTCGTTGTTTGTGAGCCTGGCACGCTGCACATGGAAGCTTTGCTGAAAGTGATCTATGAGTTGTACACAGATTATGTTCTGAAGAACCCTTTCTATGAGATGGAGATGCCGATCCGGTGTGAGCTTTTTGACCTCAACCTTTCTCAAGCGATCCAAAAAGACCGTGTTGCATTGTTAGGCAGATAAATGACTGGGATGTTTGCAATTTTCTTTTGTGGATTTTAATGGCAACAGGTTTATTTGCGTGTGATAAGTTTCTTTTTACTTGCGTGTAATAAGATTTTAATTGTGATGTTGAAAACGTATCTTGATCTGGCTGCAATGGGCAAACGCTGCAGCACACCTCTTTTTCAGACATTTGATCGATTCTCGAACTAGTTTTTTTTAATGGGTGATTGATGTAAAAACGCTAAATTAATGGATTATCCGTTGTAACTGCTTTTTGTTTATATAGGATTGGATTGGTTATTTTTAAGATTAATCGAAGTTAAGTTGGATACTCAACGTCAATTAAAAATAAACAATCAAGTAGGCACATTTAATCTATTTATGTAGTTCTTTGCTTTTAGTTGCTCCCTCGTTGGAGCAAAGGGATGATATTTCTCATTTTAAACCATTTAATATTGCCGGTCTTACAGTAAAATAGAGAAGGTATTTTGCCCAGTTAAACCTGACCACGATTCGGAATCGCCGATTCGACGGTTTCAGCTAGCTTGACCTTTAACCTTAACTATCCAAGACAGTTACGGTTCACGGTTCGGAACCATCGGTTCATAGTTCGGTTTCCAGTTCATCACAGTTCGCCACGGTTCAAGATTATTATGTTAAAAAAATTAAAAATTAAACATTAAAAATTAGAAATTAAAATTTATTGGAAAAAAAAAGCTTGCACTTATTCAAGTTGCCTACGTATCCCTTTAGAGAATCAAAACTCACGTAGTTCTTTTACATTTTTCTCCTTTTACATTTTCACTTACTTCCATTTCCTGTTCCTGTTGTATTCGTTCCTTCAGTGTCAAAATTTTCAACTTCGTCATCTAAAAGTTGCATTCCTTGGATTCTTTTCTCCGCTCTCGTCCAATCATCCAATAATGCTTGGGCTTCCAATGAGTCGGGAGACAAAGTTGATCGTCGTTCATCTAATATGTTGCCGTTGGCATTGAACGTCTGCTCCATAGCAACAGTTGACACCGGACAAGCTAAAATTTCTTTGGCGATCACGGAGAGGATGGGAAAACTCTGAGCCTTCTGTGACCACCACTTTAAGATATCGAAATTTTCGCTATCTGCTTCATTAAATTCAAAATAAGTCGTAAAATAATTCTAAAGTTCCACACAGTTCCTGCTTGAGGATCCTCGTGGACGTTTTGCCCGTTTTTTTAATAAAAGTTGTGTTTTTATAAGTTTTAAATTACTACTAGTAGTTTATTATATTTCAGATATTAATTTGTGTTCCATATTTTACATAATATTGATTATAAATATCATATAAATAAATTCTAAAATTA
>JBBMJZ010032349.1:0-10107 GCA_037833815.1 Zingiber zerumbet
AATAAAATCGACCCTAATAAGTGGTATCAGAGCAAGGTCACTCTTCACCGAAATCATCGCCGGAAAGGGTAACAAGTTAGAGGGAGAAGAAGTTGAAGCAAGTTCAAAAGTCAAAGACTTCATCAAAAGGCTCAACTTCAAATGGAATTCTAAGATGGACTTGGTTTTGACACAAGGGTGCCTCCACAATACATATCAACAAGCTTTGATTCTTGGAAATCAAGAATCGAAAACTTCTTAATGATGAAGATAGTGCAATGGTTTGCTCTAATGGAAGGCTTTTAAGCTCCAACAAATTTAAAGGGCAAGCTCCTCAAGAAAACAAATGGAGTCAAGAGCAAATTCAAAGAAGCGAGGCAAATGACAAGGTGATCAAACTATTGGTTAATTTATTGCCAAGCAATATTTTGACTCAAATTAGAAAATACAAACATGTCAAGGAGCTTTGGAGTAAATTGGCAAAGATTCATAAGGTTCCCTCCACTGTACCAATTCAAGAAAAATCCAAAGAGGGCAACTCATTGGATCAAAAAGGAGAGGAGCTCGAAGTTGAGAGATGCTCAACATCAGAGGAAGAAGAAGAAGACGCTTCATCCTCAACAGAATGTGATTAAAAGGGCAAAGAGGAAGCATACTCTTTGTTCCATGTACAAGATGAAGATGAACAACTCTCCACCTCTAGGATTGAGGGGGAGCAACATTCAGTGACTTTGGACCAAGAAGAAGGAGAAGCTTCTACTTCCGGATCCAGTGAAGAAGAAGAAGATGGGGCATCCTCCAAAAATAAAGAGACATCAAATGAAGGATCAAGTGACATCCCTATACATGAAGGTATAAGTAGTTCAATTAATAATAAAAATCATATTATTTGCTTTGAGTGTAGGGAACATGGGCACTACAAAAGTAAGTGCCCCAAATTAACCAAGAAGAAGGGTCAAGTGGCACCCAAGGCTAAGGAAAAGCCTAAGAAGGTTGGCCTCGTGATAAGGAAGAGCAAGGAACACACTGTGTGTTTCTTGTGTAGGCAAAATGGACATTAATGAAGCCAATCTCCAAAAGGGAAGAAACAACCAAGCTCAAAGAAGGAAGCAAGAGTCAAGGGGGAGCTCTTAAGAGCAAACCCAAGGTATCTTTGTTAATGCAATTCCTTTGAGTAGTGATAAAAAGTATGCTAGTTCTAATTTATATCATTTTAATGTTATTTATCATAAAAATAGGAGATATAATAGTATTAAAGAAAAATATATAGCTCTTCATGCTAAGTCTACCACACATAAGGTTAAAAAGGTAGATAATAATTTGGGCAAGAATTCTAAGAATTTTGGATATAGGTCTAAACATAAGAATGCTCAAGGGAATAATGGAAAATTCAAATCTATGGATTTATGGAAAGAAAATCAAGTCTTAAGGTCAAGGCTTGATAAAATAGAAAAGGCCCTAAAAAGAATTGAAAATATCCTAAAAGGGAAAAATGAGCATAACCTAGGGTTAGGAGTACAAAAGTTATACAATGACCATAGAGGTTTGGGATACAAATCTAAGGCTAAGAAGGATGTAACTTCTTGTCATAGGGTTTCATATAACTATGGAACCAACTCTAGGTCTAGGGGTCAAGTCAAGGGAAGTTATTCCTAGGAGTATTTTTGCAAAGACCAGTGTGACTAACACTTCTAAGAAGTCAAAGAAAATCACTAAGAAGGTCACAAGGGAAGCAATCCCTAGAGTTGACCTAGAGGAAGTGACTAAGGCTTCTAAGAAGTCTAGAAAAGTTATTAGGAAGGTATCTAGGGATGTTATCCCTAGTGAATACCTAGAACATTTAAGGAGCACCAATAGGTTTTGGGTTCCTAGGAGCATATTCTCTATGCCCTAGATGGGTTAGAGAGTGTCAACTCTAAATGGGTAGGGTTGTTAACCCAACCTTAATAAAGTTGACACTTGGAGACATTTTCTAGGTTTTTGTCAACCTTTGAAAATGAAAATGATTAATTGGTTACTCTTTGGAAGAGTAAAATATGCCAAAAGTTGAGGATTTGGACTTAATTTTAATTGGCACAAATAGAAAAGAGCAAAAGAAATATCAAGTTGGGTTTTGACATTTTCTTGAAGAAGATGGGGGCAATCTAGATCTAATTTTACGCTTAGCTAAGGATTAAGGATACTTAGATAGATTATCTAGGTATATTTTATTTATACTAATTACCATGTTTGTTTTTCCATCAGATGCCATGACATCATATTTTTCATTCATGCTTATTATGAAAAAAAAAAAAAAAACCATGTCATGTCATACATACATCATGTAGCAATAATATATTTTCTTTTAAAAATTATTCTTTTTGATATATGCTATAACTCATCATGCATTATTTTAATTTTCTTGTAATTAAGGGTAATGACATTTATTAACAAGTGATATCCTAGGTGGATGTTCATAATTCCTAAAATGCCTAGATTGATATACATAATCCGTAGTTTAGGGAAAAACCAAAATCTATATCTCACAAAGACTATAAGTTAACTTGTATGTGTTTTAATGCACATTAGATACAAGTGAAATGTTAGGATGATGAACAAGACTTAAGATGTTGATTTAGTATATCTATTTGAGTTTTGACTTCATCAAAACACATAGTTATGTGTACTCCAATCATTGGGAAAGCTAATGTACAAATCATGTGCATTGAGCCCAAAGAATATGGTTGGAAATTGATTTTGAAAATCATTCTAAATATACTTTGAAAAACCTTGGTGAAGGCGATCTTTTGATAGCAACTTCCATTGAAAAGTTAGACACAAACTAGAAGAAAATATTAATATTTTTACAAGTTTCCAAGTTTGTATTAATCTTTGAAAATGAGGTGTATTTTCTTAGAAACTATTTTTTCATGATTGTATATACCCTAAATAATATCTACAAGAATTTTCATGATTTTTAGAATTTTATAGAATTTTTAAGGCATTTCTGAATTTTGCTGAAATTGAATTTTAGGAAATCAGAGTTCCAATCAATCAGCCGATCGATTGAGATGATCCAATCGATCGGGCGATCGATTGAGATGGGTTTCCTGTGTGCAAAAACTCACTAAATTAATCAGACGATCTATTGAACCCTGGCTGGATTGATTAAAAGGCATTTTCCATAAACAGAAGCCTATGGAATCGATCAGTGGATCGATTGAAATGGTGTCAATCAATTGAATCCCAACACCAATCGATTGAAAAGGCTAATTTTAGTTGGAAAAGCCTGATTTCAGCACTTTAAGCTATTTTTAGTCTCATTAACCATTCCTAATCCCTTCGAATATGTTTATATACATTTAAGAGTAATATTCTTGTTGAAACAAGAATGATTTGGTTAAAAATAAACTAAATTGGAGTTTAGGTTGAGGTTTGCATTCAAATAGTGATACTTGAACTTCAAAACTTAAATTTTTAGATTTTCTAAAGGTTTAGGAACTCCAAGTCATTATTGGTGCAATGATAGAAGTTAGGAGCATGTCTTTAGGGGGAGTAACTCTTTAAGGACATAACAATTAATTTTTCAAACACCATGGAAGGTGGTTAACCTTCGTTAGAGTAAATGCTCAAGGTTGAGCATTGAAAAATAATGAAAAGTGGATATCTTCATTGTTGAGTTGTGGATGCTCTAGAATGAGCATTATGAAGTGGATCAATGCTCAAGGGTGAGCATTGGATACATTGAATGGTATATGACCTTCATTGTTGGCATGATGAAAGCTCTAGGATGAGCATTGTGAAATGGTTATTGCTCAAGGGTGAGTATTAAAGACAATGAAAGGTATGAGACCTTCATTGTGGTGTTGTAAACAACATGTGAGGTTATAAACAACGTTGAGTAACTCTTCAGGGGGAGAGTTTTTTTATGTGTGCCAATAGGGGAGAATGTAGGGTTTAAGTTAGGCCTTCATTACCTAAAGAGGGAGTTTGTCCTCTAGGGAAGGGAGAGAATGAAGGAAACCCTCATTCATGCTTTGGCATGAAGAAGAACTTGAGGCTATAGGATTAGTTTAACTTAAAGGTATTCTCAAACATCAAAAAGGAGGATATTATTGGTGCAATATCCCTATGTCAAGGTTGACCGAGTTGACTAAGCTTGAGTTGGCTCAAGCTTGAGTCTTGATATTTGACAATATATGGAGATTGCAGGTGCAATCATCTGATTGGCGAGATTGTTGATGTAATTCTCCTTTGGTCAAGGTTTGACCAGTTTGATGTGAAGAAGAGTCAAGTAGGTCAAGGTTAACCGGATACTTGACTAGGAAAGACCTAACCAGAGGTTAGGCAAAGGCAAGTCCAACAGGAAGGTTGGCAGAAATGAAAGTCTTGGTGAGTGAAGCCAGGCAGGTGAAAGTCCCGATGAGTAAAGCCGGGTAGTGAAAAAAATCCTGGTGAGTGAAACCAGGTGAAAATCCTAGTGAGTGAAGCTAGGCGGAAGTCCTGATGAGTGAAGTCAGACAGATGAAAAGTCCTGGTAAGTGAAGCCAGGCAGATTGAAAGTCCTAGTGAGTGAAACTAAGTAGAAGGAAAGACCCAGTGATTGAAGTCGGGCACGTGGAAATCTAGGTGGGTCAAGGTTGACTGGACACCTAGTGTTGGGAAGTCCAAGTAGGTCAAAGGGTTAACCGGATACTTGGCACAAGGAAATATAGATGGGTCAAGGGTGACCGGACATCTGGTGGAAAGAAGTCCAAGTGGCTTATGGAGGACCGGACACTTGGCACGAGACGATAAGTCCAAGTGGGTCAAGGTTGACTGGACACTTGGCACGAGAAGAAAAGTCCAAGTGGATCAAAGGATTGACCGAACACTTGGTGAAAAAGTCCCAGCAGGTCAAGTTTGATCGGATGCTAGGTATGAGGAGTTCCAACAAGTCATGGTTGACTAGATGTTGGATTTGGGGACCCTTGAGCTTGAGTTAAGCAAGTTAAGGGAGGTGAATTGATCAGCTGATCGATTGGACTAAGCCCAATTGATCAGTCGATCGATTAGGAGAGTGTTGCGATAAACAACAGCCCAATCAATTGGCCGATCGATTGGGAGCTTGAATCGCGAGCATAGAATGCTCTCCAATCGATCGGCCAATCGATTTGAGTATCGCCAATCGATCGGGCGATTGATTGGGGGTTGGAAATCACGCGCGATGTGATAAAGGCTGAATCGATCGAGCGATCGATTCAAGCCTTTTCCAGCGGAGCACAAAGGCTCTGAATCGATCAGTTGATCAATTCAAGTCTCCCCAATTGATTGATCAATCGAAAAGGAGTGTTTTTATAGTAGATGAGTGAGTGAGAACCGGATCCTTGGATTAGTCACCACTTCTTGAGGTGAATACCAAGTAAATCCCCTATGTTAGCATTATGAGCGTTGCTTGAGTATTTTCCGCTGCAACAACATCATCAAAGCAAGTAACCGGAGCGTGACGAGCTATTCATCCCCCCCCGAGTAACAAATCAACCCTAACAAGATCTAATCACATCGCACGCATGGCAAAATCTAATCATATCATAATTAATGCATCTATATGGTATACAATATGGTATGAACATGGCATAAATTTACATATGTTATAATTCTATTTTAGAAATAAAAATATGTTCTAAATCTAATTTTAATCAATCAAGATTTATATAATCAAATTGAGAAACCAATTTCTAAATTTAATTCATATATTTCATCTAGAATTTTTCTATCAATCAAGAATATTTAATTATTTTAGAAATAAATTTTTAAATTAATTTTCTAACAATTTAGAAAATAAATAATTAATATTTCTTAATTTATTACGGAATAATTCAAATCTAAATTTTTTTTATGATTTTTCAAATCTTTCCAAATTTAATATTTCCTAACAATTTAGTATTTTTTTCAAAAATAGAATATTTTAATAAATCTAAAAATTTTAAAAAAGATTAATTCTATAATTTAGTTTAGAATATCTCAATTCTAAATTTTTAATAATTTTTCAAATCTTTCTAAATTTAGTATTTTCTAACAATTTAGGAAACTTTCGAAAAATAGAATATTTTAATAAATCTAAAAATTTCAGAAAAGATTAATTCTATATTTTAATTTAGAAAATCTTAAATCTAGATTTTTTTATAATTTCATAATCTTTTCATATTTGGTATTACCTAACAAATTAGAAAATTTTTCAAAAATAGAATATTTCTTAAAATTTTAGAAAATTCTAGAAATGATAATTTTTAAATTAACAGGATATTTCTAAATTTAATTTTCTAAAATTATATCAGAAACTTTCCAAAAATAGAATTTCCTAATAATTTAGGAAACTTCCAAAAATAGAAAAAATATTAAAAATTCTAAAATTAATTACAACACTAATTAAGAATCATAAAATAATTTTATGATCATGTTGAATCATGATTTGACTCTGATACTACTGTTGGGATATGTTCGATGCGGGTGTGTACTAGAACACGTTTCGTAAACATACGCAACGGAAAATAAAATAATAATAATTCCTAATTTCTACATCACACACACCACATGCATACAAGGATACAATATTCCAAACATGATCGCAAAATTAAATTTTATAGGAAGTAAATTTACGCTAGGTATACCTTATAGATGACCTATAATGAGAAGGGCATCAACCGTAGTAACATTGTCGAACTTCGCCTCTATTCATATCCATACCGAGCTCCTTAAGACAACTCCTTGAGTACAAGCCTCTCCTTCGGAAGTTACTAGTCACAAGCAAAGAAGAGGGATCAAGAGGAAAAAGAAGAGAAGCGCACAAGGGAGAGTTTTTCTCCCTTGTGGTGGTCACAGCAACAAGAGGAAGCACCCTCTTGTTGGCGGCGGGAGAGAGAGGAGAGGAAGAGGAGGATTGGGTTTTCAAAAGACAATCAAATAAATAATAAAACTTCTATCTAATTCTCTCCTAATTACATCTATATATAATCCTCTTTAATGAGTTGGATTATAAAGCTCAAATCTAACCTATTATCCCTTAACCAAAAAATAACTCATTAACCCCTTGGTTTGGCTCACAACTAAACCAAGTTGGTTCATGACTAATTCATGATTAAACCAAATATAGTTCAACTCTACCATAAGAGAAGTACCTCATCCATGCTTCCATCATGACAAATATTTCCATATTTATCTTATATATGGTCCAACCAAACATTTACATCTTAATATAAGAATCTTATTCTTTAACTTATTTTATGTCTTTTAGAGACTCGTTAGTGTGTGTGACCTAATAGGTTTCTGATTTATCTTGGTCATCCATAATTAACTACTTAATTATAGAATGATCATGAGTGGCACCTAGTAGTACATCATGATCCCCAATTAGCTGGAAAATTATAGTTGATCTTAGAATTAATTCTATACCCTTCAGCAACTACAGTGAGTCATGCATTGTTCCTTTCACTCGTCTTATACCCACTTTGCTCAGGACATGGTCTATGTGTCTATCCCCACTAGACTGACTACGTCACACTTAACCCAAGTAATATTTCCTAATTCTACATATTCAAATTACTCGTACATGTGTCTAAGAGTCTCGCACTCTTAACATGTGATACTTTGGCCAAAAACTTTGAGTAATAATCCTAACGAGTGACAATAGGGTATACATCGCTTTACAAGGAGCGATGAATCCTCTATGAGCTATCTAAACATCTTCTGGCATTTTGACTTATACTCAATCATCCCGGGTTCACACCTCAATGAGGCGCTTACTTAAGATGTCAAAATATAAGTCTCTATTGTTGGTGCAATATCCCCTGGGTCAGGTTGACTAGGTTGGCTCAAGCTTGAGTCTTGATGTTTGGATTTCGATGTTTGACAATACATGGAGATTACAGGTGCAATCATCTGATTGGGGAGATTGCTGGTCAGGGCTTGACCAGATTGTTGTGAAGAAGAGTCAAGTGGGTCAAGGTTGACCGGATACTTGACTGGGAAAGTTCTAACTGGAGGTTAGGCAGTTGGAAGTCCTGGTGAGTGAAGCCAAGAAGTTGGAAAAATCCTGGTGAGTGAAGCCAAGTGAAAATCCTAGTGAGTGAAGCTAGGTGAAAGCCCTGGTGAGTGAAGCCAAGCAGATAAAAGTTCTAGTGAGTGAAGCTAGGCAGGTAAAACTCCTAGTGAGTGAAGCTAGGTGAAAGCCCTGGTGAGTGAAGTCAGGCAATTGGAAAATCCTGGTGAGTGAAGCCAAGTGAAAGACCTAGTGAGTAAAGCTAGGCAGATAAAAGTCCCGATGAGTGAAGCTGAGTAGATGGAAAGTTCTGATGAGTGAAGCTAGGCAGATGGAAAGTCCTGGTGAGTGAAGCTAGGCATGTGGAAATCTAGGTGGGTCAAGGTTGACCGGACACCTAGTGTTGGGAAGTTCAAGTAGGTCAAAGGGTTGACCAGATACTTGGCATCAGGAAATCCAGATAGGTCAAGGTTGACTGGACATCTGGTGGAAGAAAGTCCAAGTGAGTCATAGAGGACCGGACACTTGGCATGAGAAGGTAAGTCCAAGTGGGTCAAAGTTGACCGAATACTTAGCACGAGGAGAAAAGTCCAAGTGGGTCAAAGGATTGATCAGACACTTGGTGAAGAAGTCCCAGTAGGTTAAGGTTGACCGGATACTAGGCATGAGGAGTTCCAACAGGTCATGATTGACCGGATATTGGGTTTGGGGACCCTAGACTTGAGTTGAGCAAGTCAAAGGGAGCGTAATCGATCAACCAATCAATTGAATTGTGGTTTAATTGATCAACCGGTTGATTAGGAGAGTGATGTGACAAGCAACAGCCTAACCGATCGGCCTATCGATTAGGAGCAATTATCGCGAGCACAGGGAGTTGCCCAATTGATCAGTCGATCGATTCAGCCTCCCTAATCGATCGCCCGATCGATTGGAATATAACTATTAGAGCAGGTTAAAGTCATTGGCGAGCGATTTCTTCGGCACTTATTCGCCAGCTTTATCCCGATCTTCAGACGTTCTTCTCCACTAAGCTCACACATACACACCAGAACTTGGAGGCTTAGAGAGGAGTGTTGTTGCACTTCCAAGTAAGTCAAGAGGTGTATTCAAGCTAGAAAAAGAGCAAGCTAGGGTTTCTTCATTATAAATCTTGTAAGATTTGCTATTGTATTAGTTTGTATTCGTTCTTCTTGTATATCTTGTTGTGTGAGTCTTGCACGAGGTTTCTTCACCTCCGGTAGTTATCGTGAATGAGTGTTTTCAATAGTAGAGTGTGTGTCGCATGTGAATCCTTGGATTAGTCACCTCTTCTTGAGGTGGATACCAAGTAAATCTATTATTACCATTGTGAGTTTTGTTTCGAATTCTTTCCGATGTATATCAACAACACTGAAGCAAGTCAACTGAGCACGATGAGCTATCCACCCCCTCTAGATCGACTCTAACAGGTTTGACTCGAACTCAACATAGTCAAGTATAATGTCACCCTTAGGTATGTTGATAATCATTCATAGCAGACCCTAGATACTTGTTTTAGTCCATATAAGGCTTTATTTAACCTAAAGACATGGTTTGGGTGGTTTAAATCCTTAAATCTTGGGGGTTGATTTACATAAACTTCTTCTTTGATAATCCCATTTAGGAATGCGGATTTTATATCAATTTGGTATAACTTAAATCTTTTATGTGCTGCATAGGCTAGCAACATCATGATGGATTCAAGTCTAGCCACAGGTACATAGGTTTCATCATAATCTAATCTTTTTACTTGGCTAAACCCCTTTGCTACTAGTCTAGCCTTATTTCTTACTATTTTTCCCTTATCATCTAGTTTATTACTAAATACTCATTTAGTGTCAATTACGGATTTACTTGTGGGTTTAAGTACAAGTTCCCAGACTTGGTTTCTTTCAAATTGAGCTAGTTCCTCTTGCATTGCAATTATCTAGTCTAGATCATGTAGAGCTTCTTCTATAGTCTTGGGTTCAATTTTGAAAATTAGAGCTATTTGAATTAGGTTTCTATATGATGATCGAGTTCGAACTCCTAGGGTTTGATCACCCAAAATTTGGTCAGATGGGTGATTGGAACTTATTCTAGAAGATCTTATGTTGCAGTCAACAATTAGTTCT
>JBBMJZ010032418.1:0-10102 GCA_037833815.1 Zingiber zerumbet
TGGCAAGCCCGCTCGACACAACAACAAAACCTTGACAGGGGAATGTAGGCCGAGCGGCTATCCCGCTTGGCCCAGTTCCAGACAGCATTCGGACAGCGGAACGCCGGCCGAGCGGCTACCTCGCTCGACCCAGTAGCGGACAAAAGGAGGTAATCTCTCGAGATCCTTTTGGGAGCTAGTATCGCCAATAGTCGGCATGGTCAGCGACATGGTCAGGCAGAGGATCGTACGGCGGAAGCTTCCACTGTCACGTCAGAGATATGCTCGGTTGGTTAAGGTATTGTGTCAGGGATACTTTACTGACACGTCTTTTTAGGAAAAGTTTTGAGAAGCTTGCACACCTCAGGGAGCGTGCACACACGCTACAGGAACTCTATATAAAAGGGGGTCCAAGCTTTAGCGGAGGTATGCACACTACTGTTGTTGCACTATTTCATTCATTTCCTTGCTTTGCTGCTTCCACCTCGCCGATGACTGACTTGAGCATCGGAGGGCCAACGCCGGGGACCCCTTCCATAACTCGGCACTGACGTAGTTGTGGTTGCAGGTCCGATCGAAGTCTACGTGCGGTCAGCAAGAGCGCCACATCCCCAGCACCCGTCGCCTCGACTTTCGGATAGGATCAGTATTAAAATTTTTCTAATCGTTGAATTGGTACATTTAGACATCATCAATTCTATAAAACTTGTACGGATTATACTTCTTGGTTTGACCAAGCATATGTTATTCACTAGCTGGAGACATTGGGATATCAATAGTTCAACGTGGATGCTAGTTATGATAACTAGTTCATTAGAGTGACTTACTGTAAGACTTTAAATGGTTTTCTACATATATGGATATGTCTGTAAAGTTCTTACTACAGCTCGAGTGCAAGTTTCCTTCAACTTGAGGTATACAAGTCATCTTGATCATGGATACTTATACTTAAACAAACATCTTTTGGAGGTATGAACCCGATATGATTGGGTATAAGTCGAAGTATTCAAAGGTATTTGGATAGCCTACATAGGATTCACCACTTCTTACGAGGAGATGTACATCGTATGACCACTCGTTAGGATTATTACTTAAAGTCTTTGGCCAAAACATCACATATTAAGAGTATGAGACTCTTGTACACATGTACGAGTAATTTAAATCTGCAAAACGAGGAAGTATTACTTGCGCTAGGTGTGACGTAATTAGCCTAATGGGGGCAAACACATAAACTATGTCCTGAACCAAGTGTGTATAAGACGAGTGAACGGAACGAGACACGACTCACTTAGTTGCTAAAGGGTTCAGAATTAGTTCTGAGATCAACTATGATTTTTCAGTTAATTGGAGATCATGATATACTACTAGGTGTCACTCATGATCGTTCTATAATTAAATAATTAATTATGGATGACCAATATAAATAGGAAACCTATTAGGTCACACACACTAACGAGTCTCTAAAAGATGTAAAACAAGTTAAAGAATAGGATTCTTAGATCAAGAGATAAATATTTGGTTGGATCATACATAAGGTAAATATAGAAATATTTGTCGCAATGGAAGCGCGAATGGGTCATATCTCTTATGGAAGAGTTAGACCATATTTTGTTTAATCATGAATTAGTCATGAATAATGGGTTGGATTTGGGCTTTCTAATCCAACTCATTAATGAGGACTATAAATTGATATTGTTGTAAGAAAATTAAACACATGAGATCATTAATTGGCTTGTAAGATTTTTGGAAAATCTTAACTCAATTTCTCTTCTCCTCTCCCTCTCCCTTCTCTCTTTGTCGCCGCCAACAAGGGGAAGCCCTCCCCTTGTTGCCTTGACCACCACAAGGAAGAAACCTCTTCCTTGTGTGCTTCTCTTGCTCTTCCTCTTGATCTCTCTTCTTCGTTCGTGGCTAGTAACTTCCGAAGGAGAGACTTGTTCTCAAGGAATTATTTTCAGGAGCTCAGCGTGGATATGAATAGAGACGAGATTCAAAAATATCGCTATGGTTAATGCCCTTCTCATTACAAGGTCATCCATAAGGTACACCTAGCATAAATTTACTTTCCGTAAAAATTTAATTATGCGGTCATGTTTGGCATGTTGTATCCTTGTATATGTGTGGTGTGTGTATTGTAATAATTTAGGAATTATTATTATTTTATTTTTCTACTGCGCATGTTTACGAAATATGTTTTAGCACACACCGCATCGGACATATCCCAACACCAACCATAGGGGTTCGAACTAAATCATCTTATAGAATCCTAAGTCAAATAGCCCTGATTTCTAAAATTAAACCTAAAACTATAAAGAAGTTCTGCCGGACCTGGACTGGATAATTACAATGTAAGAAGAACTAGCTTAATTTGAAAAAAACTAAGTTTGGGAACTTTTACCTAAACCCACAAATAAATCTATTATTTACACTAAGTGGGCATTCAAAAATAAATTACATGACAAGGGTGAAATAGTAAGAAATAAGGCTAGACTAGTAGCAAAGGGGTTCAGCCAAGTAAAAGGGTTAGATTATGATGAAACCTATGCACTCGTAGCCAGACTTGAATCCATAAGGATATTGCTAGCCTATGCAACCCATTAAGAATTCATGTTATATCAAATGGATATAAAATCTGCATTCTTAAATAGGTTCATCAAAGAAGAGGTCTAAGTAAATCAACCCCCAGGATTTAAATGCTTAAACCACCCAAATCATGTCCTTAGGTTAAAGAAATCTCTATATGGACTAAAACAAGCACCTAGGGCTTTGTATAAATGATTGTCAACATATTTAACATCTAAAGGATTTAATCAAGGCCAAATAGACCAAACCCTATTTGTTAAAACTTTAGAAAAAGATATTTTTATAGCTCAAATTTACATACATGACATAATATTTGGATCAATAAATACAAAATTTTTTAAAGAATTAATCAAACTAATGGAAAATAAATTTGGAATGAGTCTAGTAGATGAATTCAATTTCTTTTTAGGCTTACAAATAAAATAAATAAAAGAAGGAATTCATATTTTTTAAACAAAATATGTTAAGGAATTAATTAGAAAATTTGGAATGGAAAATTCTAAAAATATAAATACCCCAATGACAACCAATGCTAAAATTGACTCTGCCTTAGAAGGAAAATCAGTTGACTTAAAATACTATAGAAGTATAATAGGAAGTCTACTATACCTAACTGCAAACCAACCTGATATTTTATTTATAGTAGGTATATGTGCTAGATACAAATCTTGTGCAAAAGAATCACATTTAATCAGTGTAAAAAGAATACTAAGGTACATTAAGGGGGCCGTAAGTGTAGGCCTTTGGTACCCTAGGATTAGCACATTTAACTTAGTTGGGTACTCTGACTCAGACTATGCTGGGTGTAAATTAGATAGAAAAAGTACAAGTGGAAGGTGTCAATTTCTAGGTTAGTGCCTAGTAAGCTGGTCCAGCAGAAAGCAACATTGTGTTGCTCTATCCATTACTGAAGTAGAATACATAGCCATAGGAGAATGTGCATCTCAATTGCTATGGATAATGCATACCTTAAAAGATTATCAACTTGAATACAAAAATACAAAAATACAAAAATTTCAATTGATAACATAAGTTCAATTAATTTAACTAAAAATCTAATTCACCATTCAAGGACTAAACACATAGAAGTTAAACATCACTTTATAAGGGATCACGTAGCAAAGGGAAACATTGTACTTGACTATGTTGAGTCCAAGTTAAATCTAGCTGGCATCTTTATAAAACCCTTATCTAAACTTGAGTTCAGTACATTTAGAAGAGAATTAGGGATGTGCACAGTAGAATAGAATTTGTTATTTAAAAAAAAGTTTTTATTATCTTTTTAAAATTATGCTTTATTTTAAAATTCTAGGAAAATTATCTTCAAAACTCCCAATTTTACTAGAATTTTTAAAGTTTGAAAATAGCCCAGGATTTTTCCCCTTAGAAATCATGCACCCATAGGTTTCAGCAGAGCATCTCATAAGCACACTAGGATTACCTTGCTTGTGTATGAAAAACACTTAAAATGATGTGAGATGCATAAGATACTGCCTAAATTTCAGAATGCTTATGTCTGTACATCAACATAAGTCTGGGTAATAAATACCAAAATCAAATTAATCAAGTTAGGTTATTTATGCTTAGTCAAACTAACGGGAACACTTACTTAACTTAAACTAACCAAGTGAAAGCTATTACCTTATGGTAAAAAGCCAGTAGCTAAAGATTAGACATTTGGTTAAAAAAAAAATAGGTGTTTATTTTAAAATTTTTCTTCACCTTAAATTCTTATGCTTGGACTTTAAGACTTTAAAACACTTATTTTTGGCACTAATCTAGGAGGAGGGAAAGGAAACTAAGTTTTTTTACAAAGTTCTTATAGATTTTTTTCAATTTTTAAGCTAAGCTTTTTTCTCAAAGCCCATTTTAAAAAAAAAATGTTATTTTTAAGCCACGCTAAAAGTTTTTTTTTAAAAAAATGTTATTTTTAAGCCACGCTAAAAGTTTTTTTTTAAAAAAAAGTAACTTTTTTTTTTAAAGTTAAAGTTCTTTTTTAAAGTTAAATTTTTTTGAAAAGTTGATTTTTTTAATTTCAGTGTTAAATTTTATTTTGAAAAGTTAATATTTTTTTTTAATTTCAGAGTTAAACTTTTTTTTTGAAAAGTTATTATTTTTTTAATTAAACTTTCTTTTGATAAGTTAAATTTTTTTTTTGAAAAGTTAAACTTTTTTTTATAAAGTACAAGTCTTTTTATTTTCAAAGTTTTTTTTTGGAAAGTTAAACTCTTTCATAAAGTACAAGTCTTTTTATTTTCAAAGTTAACTTTTTTTTTAATTTTTTTTAGTTAAAGTGAAAGTTAACTTAAAGGAAACTTTTATATAATTCTTTTCAAAGCTAAGTACTTAACTAAATTTTTATTTCAAAATATTTTAAGAGTTTATATGAACTTAGTTATTTAATCTTCCAAATCCTCTCAACTTTATTTTTGATATATGTAAAAGAGGGAGAGAAGCTAGAATATTCTAGAGTTAAGAAAGTTAAGTGATTAAAGGGAGCTAAAATTAATTATTTATAGATAAACAAATTAATTTCTTAACTTATTCTATATTTTAATCTCTTAACTTGTTCTATATTTTGCATGTCTTTACTATTGGATTTCTTTCATACTTATTGCTATATATTTTACTTAATTTTGAATTATGTTACCATAATCAAAAAGGGGAGATTATTGGTGCAGAAGCACTAGACGATTAAACCTGTGTTTTGATAATGACAAAGAGTTCAAAGTTAAGGTTACTTGTTATCTAATAAGTCTGAATGAGTTTGTAGGAAAGTCCTAAGTGTTCTTAGGTAAAAGTCCTAACTGTAGTTAGGCAGGTGAAAAACCCTAGGGGTGGTAACCCTAGGTCTTACGGGGTGGTAACCCTAGGTGGAAAGTCTTGGCTGGTCAAGTGTTTAAGTGAAATCCTAGAGTCAGGGATTTTAGGTGAAAATCCTGGTGGTCGCGGACTAGGTGAAAGATTGAACGGGTCGTGGATCGGACGTCCAATGGGAAAGACCTGAAGTCTCGGGTGTTGAGCAAAAATCTAGTCAGTCTGGAGAACTGGTCTAGCAATAGGTAATTTCTCCTAAGAGAAATAGGTGAGGATACATTCCCCGTTAAGGAAACAGTAGGCGTCGGTTTGACCTAGGATTTTTGGAGGAAATATGAAATCAGAACTGGACAGTCTGGAGGTTGTCAAAAGTTATTTTACTTTATGATTTGCTATTTATTCTAACTCTATTTTGCAGGAGACTAACACTATTTTGAGGGTTAGATTCGACCTTTATCGGTCAACCAAACGTCTGGATCAGTTGACCGAACCCCAATATAGCAGGATCAGATTTTCAGAGATCAGACAGGGTTCGATGGAGGGCTCGATCGACATAACCTCAAGATCTGTCGACCGAACCGAGGATAAGTAGTGACCTGATCGAACCGAGTTGATCGGATCAAATAAGGTGGAGACCATTGTTGGTGCGGGAAGCATCCGACTATCGAACCTTAGTTTTGATAATGGCAAAGGGATTCAAAGTTAAGTTTAATTGTTATCTAATAGGTATAATTGAGTGTTTTAGGAAAGTCCTAGCTGCGGTTAGGCAAGTGGAAAACCCTAGGGGGTGGTGACCCTATGCGGTAAGTCTTAGCGGGTCGGAGCTTCGGGCAAAAATCCTAGGGGGTGGTAACCCTAGGTTAAAATCCTGATGTCGCGAACCGGGTGGAAGACTGGACGGGTCGAGGACCGGACGTCCAGCATGAAGACCTGAAGTATCTGACCGGACGCTGAGCAAAGGTAAACTCTCCTGAGTGGAGTAGGTGAGGATGCGTTCCCCGAAAGAGGGAACAGTAGGCGTCGGGTCGACCTAGGCTTTCCGGTTGGAAATACGAAGTCAGACTCGGACAGTCTAGAGACTGTCAAATTTATTTCTATATATTATCTTTTGTTTTCTAACTCTGTTTTGCAGGAAACTAATATTTTTATGCAGGGTTACACTAACCGGGATCGGTCGACCGAACCTTGGGATCGGTCGACCGAACCTAGGATGGACGTCGACTGGATCATGTCGGGTGGACTGAGTCAGAGCAGCTGATCGGTCGACCGAACCTGGTTATCGGTCAACCGAACCTCGGATAAAAGTTGACCGGATCGAAGCGGAGTGAGCAGATCAGATGAGGTGGAGGTCATCTGATCGGTCGACCGAACCGGTGATCGGTCGACCGAACTGGTGATCGGTCGACCGATCTGCCTCGGGTCAAATTTAGATTTATGGCTATAGGCGAGTGAGGGGCCAAAAATGGGAGGAAGGATATTCACTACAACAAAAATAGCTTTTCGCAGCGCGCAAATTCGCTTTCCGCAACGCGCATTGCGCGCTGCACAATTAAAAGTTGTTAAAAGTCTTAAATTATTGACATCGTGCTTTGCGCACTGCGGATAATATTATCCGCGGTGTGCTTTATGCGCTGCAGATAATATTATTCGCGACGTGTTTTTCACGTTGGGGATAATACTTTCCGCGACGTGTTTTGCACACCGTGGATAATACTTTCCGCGGCGTGCTTTGCACACTGCGGATAACATTATCTGCAACGCGCCAAGCACACCACGGAAAGTACTTTTATGCGTTAAGGATAATAATCTGCAGCTTATAAATGTACGTTGTTGATAGTCTTAACTATATTAAAAAAATATTAGTTTGATGAAAATAATAAACTAAAATTTTACAACAAATTTAGTGCAAATAAATCCACAAAATTAACAAAAGTCATAGTTTTTCATTATAACAAAAAAATTTAAAGATCTTAAACAAGATACGAAATCTCTATCAAACTAGTTATTACATAACAACAATTAAACTTACAGTCCACACAAATTAGTATATTATGTATCAATTACACAATACTATAAATTTAGATAACCATGCAACCGTGCTTCCTATTGCATCATCGAGAAACTGCATTTCATCTTTGGTTAAATTAGGTCTACCTTTTCCACCAAAACTTTATCAACCCAGACTTTCCAACATGATCCACCAAGAATAACGTGATGCACTTTTGTGTTTCGATCTGTGGATGCAATTTGACCTTCTGCAACAACTGATTCATCAGCAGACCAATGAAGCAGCTTACATTTAGTATTAGCACAGATATCTCCATGACTGGCATTTCTCAAATTTGACTGTAATAAACAATACAAAGTTAGTAATTCAATCATATATATTTTTGTAACAATTTTGTGATTCACAAATACATAATTTTATGATAATCACCTGAAAAATATGACCAAAATCACCATTTTTTTTGCACCAATATTGATATCGCTATTGCTACCAAATTTATTCCCAATACCGCTACAAATGCCACCACTAGCAATCTAATTTTACAACCAAATCGTGTCAAACAATGTCATCATGATAATTCAAAAGCATTTAAGTATACATATCAAACTTATTTTATATATGTTGTTTACTTACTAACCTATTCTGGATGATTTTGTTGTCTCATACTTTGTAAAAATATAGACCTCATTTCTTGCATTTCTAGTTGATTTTGTTGCCTTATTTCTTACATTTGTTGTTGAAAATTTTGTATTATAGTTCGAAGTTGTTGAACTGTTCCATTTTGTTGCACAGAAGCTCCAACTTTCGATGGTGTTACTCCAAAGTCTATTCCGCACACTCTGTTGGTTGCTACTCGGAATACCGTACTGGTTCCCCTGTATAAAAAAAAATTTATACAAGTACTGAACCTTTCCTAACAACCTATGTGTTCATTAGAAGTTAAACTTGGATCGTAAATGAAACTTAACATTATTAATTCCAAGTTCAACTTATCTGTTCTTAGAGGTTAGACTTGGATTGCAAATGAAACTTAACATTATTAATCTAAGTTTAACCCATGTTACAAAGTTGATTAAATATTTATTTCAGGGATTGGCTTCCAGGTTAAACATGGTGAGGCACTAGACCTTCTTGGGTATGGGATCATCCACCACTTCCTAGACAAAGCCTTTCAAAGAAATTTAATATTTAATCTCCTTATAGTAACCTTAGGTTTAACCACTAAGAACAATCGAATCACAAGATCGAAAAACACTAAAGAAAACATTAAGTCGAAACATGAAAAATGATTGCCTATTGTGTTGGAATTTCAAGATCAATACAAAGAACATGAACTAGTTATGATGCTGAAACTAATAACTACTTATGCCTTTCTTTGTACCTTCAATAACCTCTTGATCTTCTATTGTATTCCTCTCCTCCTCTTGGACGTCATGTGAGGAACGATCTACCAAGATGGAATCCACCCGAGCCTTCTTCTGCTCCTCCAAGTTTCGGCCACCAACCAATCTCCAAGGGATGCTTCAAAAGGATGCTTCCTTTCTCCTCTTCTTCTTCTCCAAGCAACCGGCCACAAGGTGATGCAAGTCTTCCAAGTGCCGCTGCCCTCAAGGGAAAGAAACAAAAAGAGAAGAGAGAAAGAAGAGGGCCGGCCACCAAGGAAAGGAGAGGAGGAATAAGAGATGTTATATCCCATGATGGCTCCCTCTACCTCTCTTTTATAATCCTCGGTGAATCTAAAAAAAAGAAAGTTTTATAAAAAAAAAATAAAACTTCCTTTTATTTCTCTAACATGGCTAAAAAGGAAAATTTTATAACAAAATTAAAACTCCCTTTTATCCATGTCATGGCTGGCCACCCATCAATGCATCAAACAAGGAAAGATTTTAAACAAAAAAAATTAAAATCTCTCTTTCAAAATCCCTTTTGTGGGTAGCTATAAAAAGAATGTTTTATAAATTAAAATCTCTCTCTTTTAAATTCTTTTATAGATATCTATAAAAGAAAAGATTTTAAAATAAAACATCTCTTTTAAATCATTGTTACAAAAAAGGAAAGTTTTATCCAAAATTAAAATCTTTCTTTCACAATATAGAGCAAATAAGGAGAGATTTCAAATCTTTCTTTTAATTCTTTGTAGAAAATCTATATAAGGAAAGATTTTAAATTTTAAAACTCTCTTTTAAAACATGTAGATGACATAAAATAAGGAAAGATTTCATTCAAAATTTAATTTTAAATAAAATCTCTAATCCTCTTTTATTATGGCCGGCCCCATGCTTGGTCACCAAGTATGGCTTGGCCGACCCTATTACTTGGGCTTTAAGAGCACTTGGTCGGCCCCTTGCTTGGACACCAAGCAAGGCTTGGCCGGGCCTAGTCTTAGGCTTTAGTAGTTAGGCTTTGGGTGGATATAAGGCTTTATATGAGAGGGCACAATAGGAACCGAGAGGAGAAATTGGTTTTGGTCTCCCGATGAACTTGAACTTCCCGTGTTTGCCCCGAACGCCCAACTCAAGTTCATCAATAATAACTCATACCACTAAAAAATTATTATTGAACTACCGCACCAATCCCATATTACATTATGGGCTCTTTCTTATCATGAGTGCATTGTTTCCCTGTGTTTAAGATATCAAATGTCCACTAATTAAATGAGTTACTGACAACTCACTTAATTAATATCTAGCTCCAAGAGTAGTACCACTCAACCTC
>JBBMJZ010032433.1:0-10102 GCA_037833815.1 Zingiber zerumbet
GTACTTTGTCGTGAAATTTCACTTCTCATGTTGTAGTTTTGGTAGATCATCTTGTAAGTGTTTTAATATCTAGTTTTTTCTCCTCTGTTATCTGAATATAGATCATTATTATGTTCTCTTGTTATTGGCTTATGAGCATTCTAGATATCAAGGATAAATTATATGGATCCTTTAATGAAATCATTAATTGATTTATTACTAATCCTCTCTTGTTTCTCCTTCTCTTTCTAACAATTAGGATAAGAATTCTTTGATAGAGTTCTAGGTTTTCTATATCTTAATTTTTTTTGTTTTGTTTTGCTTATACCATTAACTAGCAAAATATCACTGATAATGCATCATACCACTGGAAGGACATTTTTTGCTCAAGTGCAACATAAATTGATAATTCTTTTTATTCATCTTATAATTCTATATGAAGTTTAGTATCTCTAAACTTTTTAAATGGTAGAGTTTGTCTTTTGTACATTAACCTCAAGTAAATTTTTAATTTTCTTTCTAAATTTTTATTGCATGGTAGAGTTTGTCTTTTTGTTATGGAAATGCGATCATGCATCATGCATCATGAATACCTCAACTATTCATTCCCACTTTTATAAGCTAATTGATTAATCAAGTAATAGGTTTGTAGCTTTTTGTAATCTGGACATTGCATAATTCTGTTATGAAAATGTGATCATGCATCATGCATCATGAATGCCTCAACTATTCGATATTCTTTTATAAGCTAATTGATTATTCAAGTAATATGTTTGCACATTTATGTGAAATTTATGCTCATTAGATTTGGATGAACTTGAATATTTATAGGAAAAAGAAAAGAGTCGTCCTCCATTACGAGTTGAATTATTCAAGGCTTGTTTTACTCATGCCAATGAAAGTCCCTCAACTAATGTTGTAGCAAAAAAATTGGTAAAACTATTTTATACTTTTCAAATATGTTATAGCAAAAATGATTTATTTTAATTATCATTATATATTTAATAATGGTTAGCATGCCATGCTTTGATAAAGGTCGCAATGAATAAATTAACAAATCAACTTTCTGAATATTCTAATGATCTAGTGAATCAGAATGATATATTTGCTCAAATCATGGGACTAGATAGATCCGGTCGAGTACGTATGCTTGGTGATGGTGTTTTCTATGATATGATACCCTCCTCAATCATTGCCTTGCCCTACTCATGCCTCATTCTTCAGCACATCAGGCATTCAGTTTGAGAGGAGAAGTAAATGAGACTAGAGCTTGAGTCCAGTTAGTCGGCTATACCTCATTCGACTAGACTTGGAAAAGAGGTTTGTGATACGATGCGTAAATGGGGGCCCGATAATGCAAGAAAGTCAATGGTCAAGAGGATGTAGCAGTCAACAGTCAAGGGGATGTGACAGTTTTGCTTCCCTACTTCACCCTCCGTATAATTCTCGGTCTGTCACAGACAGGTCGGATCCTCAAGGCTGAGCCCCGAGCTGGGGTTTTAACTAGTTCCCGATCGGATATCTACTACTCAGGTTATCTAATCTCAGTCTCTATATATGGCCCTGACACATATGCTAGACAATCCCCAACCGGCTCTACCCCTGTCGGGTCATGCAAGCTTAGTCCTCGATCATAGTCTCAGATCATTCCCGACCAGTTCCGCACAACTCATTCTCTTCATCTCGACCAGGGGTAGTCTCTTGATAGCCCCTGACCGACTACATACGGGTCAGGGCATCAAGGCTCAGTTCTTACACTGCATTTGGGCAATCATCTCAAGCTGCCTACTGATGAACCTGGGTAGGACGGATAACACTAAGCGACAACAGTGTTAGAGAATCGTAACCTCCTGTTAGCAAATAACTGCTGTGAGTCAGGAAATATTCCAATGTTATGTCATACACTAAGAGTGGAACCTTCCTCCTACTAATGGGAGGCTGTTGGACATCCTCCCTCACCCGACACGCCCTGACACTCGGCATTCTCTGGCAGCATGCAGGCTCAAAAGGCAAGCAGAATCATATAAAAAAGGAGGTCCTCTTTATTAGCCAGGTACGTGCACATGCGCATGCATCTTCAGCGGTTACTTTTTCTTCCTTCCTTCATACACTCTTCGTCAGAAAAAAGGACTTGACTTGAGCGTCGGAGGGCCGACACCAGGGACTCCTTCCCTATTTTTTGGTCTCTAACGCTCCGTGTGCTTGCCTGGGTGTGTGCAAGACCCAAGAACCACCGGTTCCGTCATCACAGGCCTCTGGTTCTACGTGGGGGTCCAAGTTTCGGAAGCACAGTGCGTCAAAGTCACCACTCCATCAATGTCGATGCCACCTTCACCGGCCTTCGTCTGTCTCAGCTTCTGAATAGGATAACATATCAAACGAGGAAGAGGAAGACCAAAAAAGACTTAGTTAGCCACGATAAATTAGGATAAACTTTATTTAAATATAGATAATAGTATAGTTGAAGATAAAGTTTAATGACGTAAAAAGATTAAAGATCTATATATCTAATCTTATTTAGTGAAATAATACTTGATTATTGTATTGTCACTTGGTATTCAAATTTTTTTATTTTATAAAAAAATTTACTCTTAAAGGAACAAAATTTATCAAATCACAAATGTCCAATTCAAAAAATAAAATAAATATAAAACAATATACAATAAGTAGCATTAATAATACTAATATAGCATGTGAAATGAATACGAATATTTTAGAAGTCAATTTCAGATTGCACTGATGACCTTCAATTTTTAAATATTGTACTTCGAAATTATCCGGTAAACAAATCAAAAAGAAAAATCATCTATACATGTGAATTATTAAAACAAATGATCACAAAAATACCCCAAGTTAATAAAATAATAATTTTACTAATATCTAATCAGAAGTTATGGAGTGTATTTACTCCAAATGTACACCACATACGACGGAGCAACATATCCACATCTTAGATTACCCAGGCTTTAACCTGAGGGCCCGATGGAGTAGAGAAGAAGCTACGACTCGAATTTGCAACCAAAAACGATCATGACCCTCAGCCAGCCCTTCTGACTCCGCCATTGAGATACATTCCCAAGAACAAAGAATCAACCCAAATCCACCCCACAATATGAAGAGTAGAAATGTTCAATAATTCTAATTAGATTGGGTTTTTACCACCAAAGCTAATTTTCTCAGTAGAAGAGGCAACAAAAAGCTGATTCAAAATAAGATTCTTCGTTTGCTCAAAGTTTGAAATAGGCAACTTTTAGCATGACAAAATTACACAACACTCAACTCCCGAAGGCCACACCATAACATTATAAAAGTTAACCACAAAACTCTGGCCACAACAAACACGCTTGAGCCTTGAACGACCACAATATACAGGAACGCAAAAACGTGAAACCCTGTGCAAGTCATTGATTGTGCTGGGGATTCGAGCTAATTATGTTTGATAAACCTGGAGTATGTTGAAATCTAACACAAGATACAACAATATTACTAGTAGAAGACCAAAATGCAACGTCAACTCCAACAAATAATCTATTTAGCCGACTGAGCAGAATACCGAAAATATCCATCATTTTCCTCCCATATCCCATATCATGACTTCAGAATTGGGACATTTCCAGCTGCAGGGAGAAGACCCTCGACGGGCACTTAACTGAAGTTGAATGGACCAGGAGGAACTTTGTTCTGGTCATTTTCAAAAGTAAATCCTGCTTGAGCAGCATCACCAGTAGGCATTGCTTCATCTTCCTCCTCTAACCAATATGTTTCAAGAATCTTCACTGCTTTCTCATAAATTTCAGTATTATCATGGCTCTGAAGATTTTCAATCTTCTCCAAACCCTCTGCTTCATCAATCATCTGAGCATACAAGTTCACACCTCCAGTAGAACCAGAATTCTTCTCAGCTTCACCAATTTTCAGGATATTTTCGAGTCCCTCCAAGCAAACAATAACTATCCTTGGGTCTGGACAGATGAGGAGATCACACAAGGGTTTGATACAGCCCTGACTAACCAAATATCTAGTCAAGTACAAAGAAACCAATTAAGCAAAGAGATTAAACCTGGAAGGTTTTGAAAAGAGAGAAAGAAAAAAGGCCACATGCACACCGAATACATACTTTATCTGATCATGAGTACCACCAGAAGTAGCATTGGAGATTGCCCATGCAGCCTCCTTCTTGATGTCAAATTCAGCAGTTTGCAATAGATGCACCAGTGGACCAATAATCCCAGCCACTATAACAGCCTGTGATCAAGACATTACTAGGTATGGTTTACTCAAGGTCATTAGTTATTTGGCAAATTACACTGAGGAAAGAGGTTTTCTCAAGTCTAAGCTCAAAATCTCTACATACTAGAGCTTCTGCAAATTAGTCAGCAGCTCTTTCATCTTCCATAAAACTACTGCAGTCTGTGCTTAATTTTTATTATACTAATATATATCTAGAATCCTCAATTTACATAAGATGAATTGTTATAAGATCTTTTATAAAAAACAAATAATATTAGGTAATTATGTAAAATTGGAATATTTAAGGGACTGATGAATAAACCATAAGGCAGGTTAGGTAATCATTGACACCAAGGATCAAATGACTTACATTACTGGAAGATATTGTATACAAAAATGCTGATAAATAGACTGATAAGAATTTGAAATTTACTATATCTGTCGACAAACCTGTATCTGATCCTTGTTTCCAGCTGTAATGTTTGAGATGGTCCAACAGGCTTCCTTCTTGATGCTTTTCTTATGATTGTGAGTCAGGAGGTTCAAAAGGCAAGGAAGTGCTTGGTGATTGATAACATACTGAAGCAGAACAATAAATAACACTATTAAGAAACAGAGCAGAACGTATGACAATCAATTAAACTGAAATTTTGAGAAAATATATTGAAACAAAAGGAGCAAAAAATATGGGAAAATAGTGTCTTGCTTCCATAGAACAAGATGAATATTTTGAGAAATCTAAGTATACTTGATTATAGTAGAATGAAAAATTGAACACCAAATATGAGAATATAGATTGGAATTGCATAAACAAGAAGGAACCAGGTAGGATTTTAAAACATATGGGTGTTGATGACCACTAGAGGTACATAAGCTTCACAAGATCAACATCCAAAGATTTTATCAGACATGTTCATGCATTACTTGCTTCTCCAAACAACTAACCTTAGTTACTACAGACATCAGATGGTGCATTAAATCAAAATGCATACATAAAAAAGAATGATGAAATAGTATTCATGTACATCTGAAATATTATCTTCTCATGTAACTTCAATATAAAACATCTTCATTCTTCATACAGCATGGGGAGAGAGACATGGCATGGGCTAGAGATATCTTAACAGCAGTGATCTGGATAAGGGGTGACAATAATATCCTAAGGTTCCTCAACCTCTAAAACTATATATTCATACAAGATCCTGCAGCTCTAGTGATCTATAACTGGAATGAGGTATAAGCTATTCTCTCTCCCAATTCTTCCTCCTCAATAACCCTCATTGTCTCTTTTCCTCCTCCTTGTCTTCTCCTAAGTTTGCCAGTATAAAAAAACTTGTCACAAGCGTGGATCCAAATGTTTGGCGTGTGTGTTTACAAAATGGAGACACGGAACTCAGCAGGAAAAAAATCCAAATTTTGAACACAGAGTACAAGGACACAGCAATTTAATATCATAATTTCGTGGTTTACCCATTTAAGGGATTTTGTTATTTAGTTAAATTAGTATTGAACCAAGTTGTTAGGGTGATTTATTTGTAGCTATTTGGAAAACTATACGCAGGATTAGGCTTGGATTGGTTGGGTCTCAAATTGGGTTCAATTTAGATTCTAACCCGGGCCACTTCAGATGTTTACTAGCTGAACCAAACTTGAACAACTGGTCCAGTTTAGTGGTAAAGAAAGGTTAGGTTCATCTAAGGTCACATACAACACCATGGTTTAAAATTTCATACTGTGGTGGACAGCATAGTCAAAATGTATGTTTTAATAAATCACCAAAATTCAATACTACTCGGCACACAAAGGAAATTTATAATATATCATTGTACCAATTATGTAAATGAATATCATGTCATTACTAAAATTTGATGCTCCTTGACATGCTACAAAATTTATCAAAATGAATTGAAATAATGATTGTATGGTTGTTTTTTTAAGCATCTGTTCGTACGCTACAATGTCAAAACCATATCATTTCAGATCAATCATAGAATTTGGAATTAGTGGAATTAGGCATATACTTGTGTTCTCTTCTTTTGCATCTCTTTCGTTCTTCCCATCCAATTCTCTACTGGCATTGTAGTCGAAAAACCAGTAAGGTACCAAAATAATATTGACCTTGTGCAACACCTCTACAATTTTTTACCTAAGATCTCTCCTCATAGTTTGCCTCCTCTTCTAGTTGTTTTGCTTGCGATCCAACCACCTCCAGGGTCCTCCATCACCAAGTAGTTGATGCTCTTCCTCGCTCCAGAAAGGGATCTTTAATGCCTTTTTCTTTCCTTTGAGACATAGCAATAGACATGTCTTCTTCCTCCATTTCCTCTCTTCTTCCTCTTGCTCTTTTTTCATCTTTCTATTTTGTTCTCCTCTCTCTTATCCACTTTTTCTACTTGATTCATTTGAGGAAATAGACAAGTTCGTTTCATAGGACTCATTTTCCATTGTCATACCCATTTCATTTCATATTGACATGGGTACTAGAGGAGGCTATGCTAAGTTCAAGTACCACAGGCCATCTCTTATCAATCATTTCCTTCAAAGAATTTCCTCACTCACCTTCCTCTTATTTTCACCCTCTCATCATAGGATGCCCCCCACATGGTGTATGTTAGCACAAATAGCAAGCATTGGCACTACAATAGCTAAATAGTATACAAATGCAAAATCTGTGAAAATATAAATCAAGTTCAGAGAAACCAGGGATATCTTGGTAAAGAAAGTTATACTCTTATCTGCCTACTAGTTTGACAGGTTGGTCATATAGTCTAAAGAACAAGGTCAAAAACTACAGTACCTACCGTATCAATGTCTTTTGGATGTTGTAAATTACAATAATCTAATAGTACTATGACAAGCTACAAGTATCACAGTCATAATTGTAAGGTAATTTCCAAAATAATATATGTGTATGATTTATTATAGGCTAGTAAGTTGAACTTGGTTTGTTGATTTACTTCGGAAAAAAAAGTGTAAATTATGTATTTCATTCCTAGGTCAGATGCATCCACTGCACTTGGAGTATATATATATATAAATAAATATATATATGATGTTCATGATTTGATCAAGATTGTGCACCAATTTTTTGTGTCTCTTACTGATACTCCAAGTGCAGTGGATGCATCTGACCTAGAGAGAGAGAGAGAGTGGTCATTCAACAGACCTGAGTTTGCAAATCGTCTCCTGTGACAATGTTACCAACTGTACGAAGGGCTGGAATAAGCACAGAAGGTGAGGGATGGCTGCACTTAGAACCAATGAAAATAAGAATTCTGCAGAGAGGAATTGAAAATTATAACTTTAGTATATCTTACAGAAGAAGTTCTACAAGCCGAAGGCAGACACCAGCCTCAAGGACAGTTTGTATTTTGTCATTGGTACCATCTGACAGATAAGATAGTGCCCAACATGCATCTGTCAGTACTTCTTCGTCAGTTGAATGAATTAACCTCTCAAGTGCTGGAAGAGCAGGCTTAACCTGCCCATCAACATACACAACAGCCACATGTAAAGGAATATGTGATTTGGGGTGGCCCTGAATAATACACTAATACAGCTACAGACAGACCTGTTCAAAAGCTGGCTGTGGCTTCCCTCTACAGAAGTTTGACAGGGTCCAAGTGGCATTTCTTAACATGGAGAGTTTAGCAAGTTCATTCAGCTGTTGCAGGAGCGGGAATAATGCTCCATTACCAAGGACAAGATCTCGACATCTTGGTGAATCACCAGCCACATTACCCAAGGCCCACACAGCCTAAATTTACATATAAGAAATTTGCTAAATTATACCCACCAGCCAAATTCCAAAGATTGTAAGGGGTACTTAAAAAACTCTTGTTTGCAATAAATTCTACCTGTTCACGGACATCATCATTGGGGGAACTGAGAAGTTTGACAAAAATGGGAACGGCTCCATGGTCTATCACAATCTTAGTGTGTTCTGATGTCCCTGAAGCAATATTAGTGAGGGCCCAAGCAGCTTCAAACTGCCACATGCCGTTAAAAGCATTTAATCTTTATGTAAATAAAAAGCAAAAGTGAAATCACAACCAACTCTTGAAACCTAGATAAGAAAAAGCTTACCTGAAGTTGAGGGAAATCTTCCCTCATAAGGAACTCAACAAACCGAGGAACTACCCCAGTTTGTATCACCTCCTCAATTGGTGGGCTTCGTTCTGATAAAATGGAAAGTTATAAACAGTATAATCCTTTCCAAATACATGTTACAAGGCAAAAATATATATAAATAATTTTATGAATCAATTAATACCTATAGAGAGTAATTTCCGGAACTGCGTGGTTGCTTCTATCTGCATAGCGTTGTCATCAGAATAAACACCGGCTACCATTGCAGGAAGGCTCTCCAACTGTGAATTATCAGATCAGTCCAAAAACGAGCTACAGACACCGAAACAAAAACCAATAAAGAGAATATAACCATCCGATCAAACTAACGACCACTGAAAACCGATTCAATAAACGAAATCAATCAATAAAAACAACGAAACTAAAGTCACCTTTTTCTCGATGGCAGCGGTGTGGATGGGCTGCGGAACGGGCGGGACAGCCTGCATCCCCTCCCGCCGTTTCTTCAGGAGGCTCTCCTCCCGCCGGTTCTTCCGGATCTCAACCATGTTGTCCTCCCTCCGCCGCCGTCCCTCCTCGGCATCGACGGCCACCTTGTACTTGTTCCGGCGGACCTCCGCTCTCTCGCTCGGCCGTAGCGACATCCTCCACAGCCGCCCACTAGCCTACCAACTGCGATCAAGAAGAAGAAGAAGAAGAGATGGAGCAATCAAGATCGGAGCAAAGAGTCGAAGCCCAAACGCCAAACCCTAGCGGAGCTCAAAGGTAAAGGAAGGACTCGAGTGATGGAAAAAAAAAGTATTTATATTGCTCGAACTGTGGAATTGATACTTCTACAATCTCCGTGACGACGAAAACATTCAATTTAATACATAAAATTTCGTGGTATATTTCAAAATGGCCATTTAATTTACCTGTCTTCACATCAGCCGGTTTCATTTCCTTGTCTCAATTAACTTCCTATAATTTGTAAAATTAATTTGAGTTTATTGTAAATGGACTAAGCCAAACCTAAATTTGTAAAATGAAACATTAATTTTATTTGTTTATAAGATAATTATTTTTAAAATAAAATTCGAAAGTTTTAAGTGATTACTATTTTTAAAATTATATTATAGGATATATTTTTTATCCTATAATATTTTTTAGCATTGAATATTTTTTTAACTTATTTCCCTAAGAGAAACTCTAACTCTATTTTGAATGGAAAAAAAATGATATCATTCATTCCAAATAGTTTAATTTTATTTGTCCATAGTAAAACATAAATAGGTAAATCATGAGAAATATTTAATCCTAGCATAATGATCCTTTATATGAGAAAGATTAGACATTCAATGAGTCATTTGTATTTACTAAGAGACCTATTAGAGCAAACTCTAACTCTATCTGGTTGACTCTATTGATGTAAATCTATATGTGTCGTGCATTAATTTTTAGTATAATTCACACATAACTCCTAGATAATTGTTTTCGACTATCCTTCCACCGTGTAAAAGCATGACGATACCCCTTCCAATGCCCCCTCTTCAAATGTTAATACCAATATTGATCCTTCCAATATTCCTTCTACTTCTACGGTTGTTCACTAGCTATGAGAGTAAATTAAGAAAATTATAACTGGCAAAAGAAAAACTCACGTAAAGATCCATGTTTGATAATATTCCGGACCTTCCTAGCTCGTTAGCTATCCAAGAATTTTAAATAAAAAAACCCTAGAAATATGTAGTAACTCTTATCTTTATCTAGAAACAATAACAAGAATTTTGAAGGCTTACTCATCCCTACATATTTACTTTTTCTA